>PVIA01005592.1:0-68744 GCA_004024845.1 Tonatia bakeri
AAGGACCAGGACATGACTGGAACCTGAACGATGAAACTCTTTCAGAAGAAAAGGGTCTGTTGTCCAGGAAGATCCAGTATTGAAACCCCTTAAGTCTTGTTCCAAACCCTGGATGGAGGAGACAGATTTGAGCGTTGCCTCCTCTCTCTTTGCTGGGGGACCTCTCAATAGAAGCTTTTTCCTTTTCTCAAAAGCCAGTGCCGTAGTATTGGCTTCTATGCCCGTTAGGCCTTGCTTGGTAACCATGGGGTCCAGGCTCGAGCATTGTTAAGCTCCCAGGGAGCTCCAGTGGACAGCCAGGGCCGAGAACAAGTGATTTGCAGGAAATACGGGGGGAGCGAGGAACTAGGTAAGGCACTACAGAGCAGCAGCTGCAGATCCAGAAGGTGTGGGATTCCCAGCATTCCACACTCTCCCTGCAACAGATCACAGGGAGGTGGGAGAAGAGGGGGAAATCCAGAGCAGTGCTTCTCAAAGTGCGTCCCCTGTGCCAGCGGCAGTGCCCGGGAACTTGGAGGGAACGCAGATCCCTGGGCCCCCTCCAGATCTCCTGAGTCAGAAACTCTGGTTGAGGGTGGGGGAGAGGTGGGCTCTAACGAAACATCCAGAGGATTCTAATGCATGCTCTGATATCAGAACTACTGGCTTCAAATACAAGGGAGGTAGGAGACGCGGCAAACATGGTGTGTGGACCTTGTTTGGGTCCCAATTCAAAGAAACCAAATGTAACAAAACATTTTGAGCTAATCGGGAACATTCAATGAGGGCCTGCGTGTTCGGTGGTGCAAAGGAGGGCTGCTAACGGCCTCAGCTGTCGTCTTTGTCCGTTCGGGCTGCTCTGACAGAGTTCCATAGACTGAGTCATTTACAGACCAGGCATTAATTCCCCACAGTTCCAGAGGCTGAGAAGTTCAAGACCAAGGCGCCAGCAGCTTCAGTACCTGGTGAGGACCAGTTTCTTAGTTCCTAGGTGAATATTTTTCCTGCTATGTCCGCACATGGTGGGAGGGGTGAGGGAGCTCTCTGGGGTCTCTTTTACAAGAGCATTAATCCCATTCATGAGGGTCCCACACTCATGAACTAATTACCTCCCAGAGTCATACCTCCTAACAGCATCACCTTGGGGATTAGCTTTCAACATATGAATTTCGAGGGGACGCACGTATTCAGTCTGTTCCTGTAATGGCATTAGAGTTGTGAACACAGATGTCGCATTTTTAAAGATATGTACTGATGTATGAAGGGGTAAAAATAACATTGGGGTTTGTTTTAAATTCATCAAGGGGAAAAATGGGATAATTAAACAAGTAATGTCAAACTCTTGGTGACTGCTGAGTCTGAGTTAGGCGTATATGGGGGTTTCTTTGAACAAGTTACCTTTTGTGAAGATTTTAGATTTTTTTTCACATAGTCATTTACAGAACAAGACTGGTACATGAGGAGGCAGGCAGGTCACCTCATTCAGGGACGTGGACCTGAAGTCATTGCCAGCCAGTGTGGAAAAACACAGCAAAGGAGGAAGGAGTCGGCTGACAGGCGTTTCCCAAACCTGTATTCTCAATCCCCCTTCAGAAAGTAGCGAGTGCCTCAGAGAGGCAGAAGCCAGGCTGCAGCCCCAGCAGCCCCGGGAGCCCGGGCGTCCCGTCCTTCCCGGGCCTGTCACCCCAGCTCGGCAAACAGCAACAGGGTGGCAAGAATCCCTGGCAGCTGAAATGGAGAAGAAAGCAACACTGAACCAACTTCAAGGACTTCTGGAACCTGAATCAAACTGGATACGCAGAGATGGAGAGCACCCTGTTCCAGGAAGATCGGGGCAGGGCTTTACAGATGGCGGAAGCCCCTCAGCACCAAGCTGGAGGTAATTTGGACCAAGCTGGAGATAAAAGGACCACGCGGGGGCTGATTCCCGCTGGGACCCTGACTGTTACTCCCTCCTTGTGCAAGAGGCTGTGGCATAGTTTGCAAACACATATTTAGTATAGATTTGTGCAGTAAAAAATACCCACTTTTAAATTACAAATCAGACAGATGAAACTCATCCATATCTTGGCTGGTGGTGATCTGCCGGAAAACACTGCTACGTACTGAAAAATCAGTACGGGGGAAGCACATGGGGAAAACTTCCTCAGGGCTCAAAGAGCCGGAGAATGTTTCTTAAATAACAGCTTTATTGAGGTGTGATTTGTATACCATACATTCACCTTTCTAAAGTATACAGGTAAGTGGTTTAATCCCTTTACTTTAAAAATTATTTATTTAAAAAACATTTAAAGATTTTATTTATTTTTAGAGAAGGAGAAGGGGGAAGAGAAGGAGAAAAAGAAGGAGAAAAACATCAATGTGTGGTTGCCTGTCACGTGGCCCCCACTGGTGACCTGGCTCACAACACAGCCCTGTGTCCTGACTGGGAATCAAACCAGCGACCCCTTGGTTCAAGGCCTGTGCTCAATCCACTGAGCCACACCAGCCAGGAATAATCCCTTTACATTTAACGTACTTGCTGAGAAGGTTAGATTCATAACTGTCATTTTGCTGTTCATTTTCTGGGTGCCTCTCATGCTGCCATTCTTTTTCTTGTACGCATCCATCAGGGTTCCTTCTGCGTCAGATATTTCCTGGTGCGCCCCTTTGGTTCCCTTGTTGTTTCCTTGACTATGTTTTAAAGTTACTTCCTTAGTGGTTGCACTGGGGATTACAATGAACGTCTTTACTTTTCACAAACAAGTTTGGGTTGAGATAAGTTAATTTCAGTAGCCTGCAAAAACTTGGCTCCTGTACAGTTTGTTACTTCAACCTTCTTTGTGCTATTATTGTCACGTGAATTACATCCGAATATAAGTCACCAACATAGTTTTATAGTTATTGCCTTATGCAATTATCTTTAAATGAGATAGGAGAAGAAAAGTTTTAACAAAAAATATATTCTTCTCCCTGGGGCTTATCTGAACTTAGCCCTGAGCAGAAGCCGCTCCCTGGACAGGCTCAGGGAGGAGCACAGCTCCTGTGCACCGTGTTTCCATGGTGAGTGGCCCCCGAGCGTCTGTAGTGGTGCGTGAGGAACTCATCATCTCGACTCTGCCTTGGGTAAGACTTCTCTCTCCAGTCGATGACAATACTGTCCCAGAACCAAAGGGCATTGTGCAAAGCCCCTGGTGCGCTCCACTGCATGAATGCCTAACAACGGGGCGGCCCACCTCACAAATGAGGGAGGCTGTGGTCCCGACTCACAGCCAGACAGCAGGTGAGCGCCATGACTGGGACACAGTCCGGAGACCCCCGCTTGCCCACCTGGCCTTGCACAGAAGTGTGGGCCAGACTCACCAGCAGGATGAAGAGGGCTTATCCCCGGGGTCAGCTGTTTCTCACCCGAATCAGGGCTGAGGGCCCAGCTCCCACATGCCCCCCACATGCTTCTGAAGTGAACCATTGGTGAGATCACTCTGCTTCAAATCACCTCCCCAGTTTTGTATTTCCCCTGCACACGTATCGCTATAAAAAGTACATTTTCCCATTTCAAATCATATTTCTTGTCTCTCCGCGACGGCAGAGACCTTTGTTTCTTTAATTCAAAGTTCTCTCCCGAGAGCCTACGGCAGTGCCGGGACATAGTACTGTATTTTGCCGTGTATAATGCACTCCCACGTATAATGCACACCCACACAATTTTGGTACAGACTTTTGGGGAAAAAAACTTTAATTTTAATTTTTAAATTCAATTATTTATTTATGTATTTATTTATACTGAGAAACAAAACCGATTGCTGTATTCCAGGGTATTATTTTCCATGTGGATATCATTATTGCTTCCTGGAGTTACACTTTTAATGCATAAGCATAAGTAAAAGAATTAAAAACATTTATATAGATACGGAATTAGTACTACTGATGTATAACACATCCTTATTTTTCCCTCAAAATTTTGGGCAAAAAGTGCACATTATACATACCAAAATGCCATAGGTGCTCAATAAAGTTTGGGGAGTAAGGAAAAGCGATGTTAGACCTGACTGGTGTGGCTCAGTGGACTGAGTGCCGGCCTGGGAACCAAAGGGTGGCCGGTTCGATTCCCAGTCAGGGTACATGCCTGGGTTGCGGGCCAGGTCCCCAGGTGGGGGCACATGAGAGGCAACCACACATTGATGTTTCTCCCCCTCTCTTTTTCCCACCCTTCCCCTCTGTCTAAAAATAAATAAATAAAATCTTTAAAAATAAAAAAGAAAAGAGGAAGGAATGATAAAACCTCTCTGCTGGCTTCCTGTCATACTCAGAATAAAGCCAAGCCCCTCTCTGCAGCCCCCAAGGCCTTATAGGATCTCGTCCCCTCATCTCCCCCTCCACCCTTCTCATTCATCCTGCGGCCACGGGAGCCTTCCTGCTGGTCCTCGAACAAGCCAAGCTTATCCCAGCCTCAGGGCCTTTGCACTACCTGTTCCCTCTGCCTCCCTGCCGTACACACACATGGCTTTTCCTCACCTCCTCTGACAGCCCCTCGCTAATCTTCCCCATCCCATCACCATGTTTTGCTGCCTCCTTCTGGAATGGCAGTGCCACATTGCAGCGATTTTTGTCTTTTTGTCACTGCTCTGTCCTCAGGGCTCAGGACAGTGCTTGGCACACAGCAGGTGCTCAGTGGAAGAGCCCATGTGGCTGGGGAAGCTGGGCCTTACCTGTACCACTGCTGCCCCCAGCGAGCCCCAACTCAGGCGGAAGCTCTGAGTCTTGGTTAGTTTCAGGAGCGTGGGAAAACAGCCCTGTGGATACGAATGCCAAAGCAGGCAGGGCCCAGTTAGGGGTTTGCAGGCTCCCAGGCCCCGTCGCTACCCACCCTTTTCGGGCCATGCCAACTGCTCTCAGATTCAAGGAGCATAATGGAACCAAGCCACAAAGACCTTGGCTCCTCGTTTAACAGCCCCCCAACACTCCAGCGTCTTCCCAGCCTCCTCATTCTTCCCACACCCCCCACAGACCACTCCCCTGTACCCACTGGTGCTGGCATCCAGCTGTGGCTAGAAAGGACAGCCAGATGTCCCGAGGTGTTACTAGCTGTGTGACCTTGGAGAAGTCACTATTCCTTTCTATGCCTCAGTGTCCCAACTATAAATGTGGACTAAAAGAAAGAATTTAGCCCTAGCTGGTGTGGCTAAGTGGATTGAGTACTGGCCTGTGAACCCAAGGGTCGCTGGTTCCATTCCCAGTCGGGGTACATGCCTGGGTTGTGGACCAGGTCCCCTGTGGGGGCATGTGAGAGGCAGCCACATACTGATGTTTCCCCCTCTTTCTCCTCCCCTTCCCCTCTCTCTAAAAATAAATAAATAAAATCTTAAAAAAAAAGAAAGAATCTACACAAAATGTATAGTAGTGGCCTGACACAGGGCCAGCCTTCAGGAACTGTTAGTTATTTCTGAGTGTTCTTTATATATGAACAGTGGGGCTAATATGTATCCAGCACCTTCTTGCTCGGGTCTCATTACTACCCCATGAGGTAGGTGCTCTCTTTCTCCGTTTTATATGTGAAGAAACTGAGGCTCACACAGACAAAGAGACCGGACACAGTGGTGAGCAGAGCAGCCTCCCGCTGGTGATGGGGCCTCCACTTCCTTTGCTGTGGCCACTCAGGTGCCCCCGCCTTCTAGGCCCCCTGCCGCTTCTTGTTTCTGGAAGCTCAGGCTACTCTGAACTCACTGTCGGCAGTTCAGTGCCCCACCCTTCAGTTAATAAGCATTTATTAAGTGCCTACTGAATGCTGGGCACTGGGTGCTGGGTACCCAGCAATGTATAAAACAGACAAAATTCTTGCCTTGGTGGGGCCGGCATCTGTGTGGAGCAGACAGATGAGAGGTACTGATTAGGAGCTGGACAGACACTGAAGCAGGATAAGGAGCTGGAGGGGGATGGTGATTTGGGGGGAGATCCTTTCAGAGAGAGGGAGTCTGGAACAGTCTCACCAAGGAAGGGACAATGGAGACAGACTAGAAAGAAGTGAGGTAGGAAGACATTTAGGGGAACAGAATTCTAGGCAGAAGGAACAGCCTTTGCAAAGGCCCTGAGGCTGGCATGTGCCTGGTGTGTGTGTGCTGCAGCGTGGAGGCTGGTGTGGTTACATCGGAATGAGCGAGGGGGTAAGTGGGAGGAGAGGAAGTTGTGCAGGGTCCAGTGGGTCAGTGAGGCCCTGGCCTGGGCCTTGACTTGGCCAATTCCACAGGATCTGGCTCCCAGCATTCATTAATAGGAATTAATGAATGATTCCTGTTCCTTCCCTCAGAGAAGATCACTGTGTTCATTGACCCATGATGTATGGGTCGATGAACCTTCTAGAGGAAGCTGGGGTGGGATTTAAAGCCCAGCTCCACCACTTCCTCACTGTGGGAAGCTCTCTGTGCCTCAGTTTTCTCATCTGTAAAATGGGAGAAGAGCCTGGAGCGATGTGATGGGGATTGAATACAAAAAGTGAATGCCCGATCACACAGCCTTCCTTATTATTAAGATGATCACTTCTCATTGCTGTTGCAGTTTAAATTCTTTGTACTGCAGGCAGTGTGGCCCAAGCAACGCACTCAGGCCAATGTGGATGCAAATCCCAAAGCCAAGTGGCCTTGAGCCATTCAGTCCCCTCCTTGAGCCTCACTCTCCCCGTCTGTGAAACAAAGACGGTAACCCTGACTTCCCACAGCTGTGCAGACGAAGTGGGATGAACACCCAATGAGAGTGCATTTCTCTCTCCCCCAGCCCTTTTTGGCCCGAGTCCCCACAAATATGCAATTTTTATCAAAGCCACCAGTCCTCAGGGTGTACCAGGGGTTGGCCAACAAAGCCTTGAGGCACCTCCTGGTAGATGACGTCTGAGGACACGTCGCGCCCGTTGCAGGCCGCGGCCCCGGTGGATTTGCAGCAGCTCCTGGGGTAGGTGTGGCCGGTCCTCGTTTCAAAGGAGGAGCCGGAAAAATCTGTGTAGTTCCTCACCCCGCAGCACTTCAGCTGCAGAGAGGAAAATAAACACTTGAAGACTTTCTTTCAAATATTAAAATAACAAAAACAATAGAAATCACAGTCACCATGGCTACTGTCTAGAGCAGTCACAATATTCCAGGGCCTGGGCTAAATGCATCCGTCACCCCCACCCCTGTCATGGCTCAGAAACCCTCACGGTTCTCATCTCACTTGGAGTCGAAGCTAAACTTCTCACCTTGGCGCCCGGGGCCCTGCATGACCTTTCCTGCCACCTGGGCCCTCACCTGCCCACTCTCCCTTTTCCTCATTCAGCTGTAGCACCACAGGTCTCCTTGATGTTTCTCAAACACAGTTAGCAAGTGCCAGCCTCAGGGCCTTTAAACGGGCTGTCCTCTCTTTTTGGAATGCTGTTTTCTGTAATATCTAGAGGACTCTCTCCTTCACTCCACTCAGATCTCTGTTCAAATGTCCCTCCTGAGAAAGGTCTGCTCTTACCCTCCCTAACAAGTTAGTCACAGCCACTGTATCAGTCAGACTGAGCTAAGTGATGCTGCATAACAAACAGTCCCTCATCTCTGCCATTTCTCTTTATACCACATGCCCATCACAACTTGGCAGGGGAACTGTTTATCGACGTTCACTCGAGGACTCAAGTGGATGGAGTGGTGGAGTTATTGGTCCACTATTGTGGCAAAATGAAAGAGCTTCAGAGACCCTGGCACTGACAGTTAACTGCTTTGGCCTGGAAATGACACACATCACTTCTGCTTACAGCTTACCGGCCAGAACTCATTGCATGACCTTCAGCTAACTTCCAGGAGGCCAGGACAGGCCATTCTACTGTGTGCTGAAAATAGGTGACAGGTAGCTCTGACAAGTCAGAAAACCCCTTGCTCTCTACACCCTCCCCCTGCCTTGTTTTTCCTCATAACACTTCTCACCCCTTATGCCAATGTTTACTTGGTAAACATCTCCCCTCTCAAGTATCAGCAATGGAATGGCAAGGATTTTGCTTTTGTGCCCAGTGTGTCACCAGAACCCTGAAGACTGCCTAGCACATACTAAGTGCTCAATAAAGATTAGATGAAGGGCTTCATGAATGCATGAGAGATGTTCTCTACTGTCTCAAGCTTAAGAAGCCAAAACTGGGATGCAGGCAAGCCCTCTGCTCACGGCGTGTCGCCCTCCAAGCCCCAGAGCAGTTCCCGGACCCAAGACTAAGGTGAGGAAAGACGTGAAGCGCCCCTAAGATCAGGCAGGGGCTTCCCCTTCCAAACCCTCCCTGGCCTTTGGCCTCAGAGGAGCTTAGATGACACAAGGAGGCCAGTCCTGCTCCTTAAGTGACCAAGATTCAAACTGTCAGTCTCATTAGCTCACACCAAGCAGACAACTACTGTAAAAAGGAAGGATGTTGGCAGGAACGCAGGGAAAGTGGAACCCTCGTGCTTTGCTGACGGGAATGTAAAATGGTGCAGCCGCTGTGGAAAACAGCGTGGAAATTCCTCAAAATAAGTTAGGCACAGAATTGCCATGTGATCCAGCAATTCCACTTTGGGACACACACCTAAAACGGCGATTTTCCAGCCAGGGTGCCATGGCAGACACGCTGGTGTGCCGCAGGAGTTCTTAAAATACGCCAGCACTCGATGCCTGACTATTCAGTCAGGGGCACTGATCTCTTCTCCCTTAGATCGTCAAATAAAAAATGACAATGCCAGCACAACAGCCGCCGTCTGGTGTGAACGCATCAAATCTTACTTAGTTTTTTGTCAGGTCAGCAAAAAATATCTATTTTTGGCGTGCTACAGACTCTTAGTAATTAGTTTCTGTGTGCCACAAGGTGAAAGAGGCTGAAAATCACTTGCCTAAAAGAACTGAAAGCAGGATCTCAAACAGCTAAGCAGGATTTGCACACCCAGGCTCACAGCAGCCTCGTTCACAGTGGCCAAAAGGTGGGGACAATTCAAGTGTCCTTTGGTGGATGAATGGATAAACACAATGTTCTATATCCAGACAATGGAACATTTTTCAGCCTTAAGAAGGAAGGAAATTCTGACACATGCTGCAGCATGAGTGAACCCCGAGGATGTTTTGCTGAGCGAACCAGCCAGTCCCAAGGGGACAGACACTGTGGAATCCCACTCACAGGAGGTCCCTGGAGGAGTCAGAGCCGCAGAGACAGGGAGGAGATGGTGGGGGCTGGGACTGGGGGCGCAGTCAGTGTGTAACGGGGGTGGAGTGTCAGTTTGGGAAGGTGAGAAAGTCCTGGAGATGGGTGGTGGGGATGGCTGTGCAACAGGTACTTAATGCCACTTAAAAGTGGTCAAGGTGGTACCTTTTATGTTATGTGTATTTTACCACATTAAAAAAAGATGTGAATGTTGGCTGGTGTGGCTCAGTGGATTGAGTTCCAGACAGCGAACCAAAGGGTCGCTGGTTCAATTCCCAGTCAGGACACATGCCTGGGTTGTGGGCCAGATGCCCGGTGAGGGGGTGCCTGAGAGGCAACCACACACTGGTGTTTGTCTCCCTGTCTTTCTTCCTCCCTTCCCTCCTCTCAAAAATTAAATAAATAAAGGTTAAAGAAAAAAAGATGTGAATCTCACCTTTTCCATGACCAAGTTCCAGGCTGTGGAATAGTCGTCAGGCTCATTGTAACCTCTGTAACTCTTCTTCAGGGTCGCAGAGTTGTGTTCCAGGGTCTCTTTCTGAACCTCAAAGATGGAGCAGGAAGCCATGAACACACAAAATGGCAAGGTGCCACCCTGGCTGGCATGGCTCAGTTGGCTGGGCACTGTCCCGCAAAGCAAAGGGTCGCCGGTTCGATTCCCCGTCAGGGCACATGCCTGGGCTGCAGGCTCAGTCCCTGGACAGGGCATGTATGGGAGGCAGTTGATCGATGTCACTCTCACACGATGTTCCTCTCCCTCTCTTTCTCCCTCCCCCTCTCTCTAAAAATAAATAAGTAAATAAATAAAACATTTACCAAAATAGCGAGGTGCCCCATTTGGGAAGGTTTCTCAGGGACAAAGTGAGGAGGTGGGGGCTTCCCTTCTGCCTTCCTCACGGCCCCTCCCCTGGGCTGTGGGTCTGCGCTGGAGGATGACAAATTCAGGCTACCATCAGCCCCGAGAGGGACGCGGGGACAGCGTGGGTCTCAGAGTCGAGCGCATCTGGTCGCAGCCACCGCAAACCGGTTTGAATCATCTGCCCTTTCCAGTCGCCCACACACCCACTACCCTCCTCCTCATTCGGTTGTAATTCGATTAAAGACTAGAATATCATCGCCAGCAACTGAACCTCTCTCGCTCTCTGTACAAAAAAAGGAGCAAATTTACCTTTCTATTTTTTGAGTAAAAGTCTAAATTTTAAAAATTTCCCCTGAAGAGGCGATACAGTCGCATGGTTCGAAATTCACAAAGCACAGAAGGGTAGACCAGGAAAACTCCCCCTCCCACCTTCTCCTCCCAGCCAAGTTCCTCCCACCCCACGAAGACAACTGTCACGGTTTCCTGTGTCCCCAAAGAAACATCCCATGTGTGTCAAAGCAAGTATGTGCTGTCATTTTCTCCTTGCTGTGTACCACTCTCGTTCTACACCTGGCCACTCTCTAACAAGCGTAGCGACTGCTCTTGGCTCCCTGCTCGTGTCCCAGTGACCTTTGTCATTTCTGTGCCTGGCCTCCCACTGCCAGCAAGCAGGGCCTTCTGTGGCCTGTCAGCCACGTGCATCCTGGGAGCAGCACTCGAGCCACGGCTGATGGGAGGTGGCAGGTCAATGCCGCGGCTCCCTGGCCCCTTGAGTGGAAAAACAGACTCGTGTTCTGCGTTGCATCCCCAGCGTCCCCCGGCATTGTGGGCCAGAAGCCCACAACGTCACCTTTTATGGACTGCAGTGCTTTCCCTGACTCACTTCCTCGTCCCCTACAGGTGTTTTCTTGGGATCAGGTCTCAGATAAACCAGCAGCCTTCAAATTCCCGCCTCAGAGCCAGCCTCTGGGGGGACTCGAATGAGGATTCCTGAACACACCATCTCGTTCACAGAGGGCCTTCTCCTTCCTCCCTCCTCCCGCATTGGGCTCCCTTGTGGTGGTGGTTGTTATAAATTGCCCCCCAGTAATGTTCACTAGGCCGGGGGCAATCTTCTGCACGCGCCGGCACGCGTGTCGTTCTGTCCAGGAACAAGCACATCTTTGGATCATTCCTAAAAATGGGATGGTTCAGTCAAAGCATCTATCTGTCCCTTGGATGGATTTTGCTAAAGCTCCCTCTGTTTTCAGCGCATTTCAAAAGCCCCAACGACTTTATAGCTGTTCCCATTACGTCCTACCACCCCACCGCCAAAACCGGGAGAGATGGTCAAAGTAACTCGGCCAGTTTCTTGAGGCCTCCAAGGGGAGGACTGAGGTTTGGGGAGGCACTCATCTCTGAAAGCCCCATCTCCCTTCCCAGGGACCGGATCTGCAGAGCCTGAGGGCCTCCCCGCCTGGGGTGCGGGTGTGGGGGCTTCTGTTGATTCTGTTTTTTTCTACTTTGAAAGAGGGGGAAGCAGCACTGGACTCACCATTGGGAGGAAGGCGAGGACCACTGTGGCGATAACGATTTCCGCAGTGACGATGACAGCCATGAACAAGAAGTACTGGAAGACACAGAGTGGGGCGGGTGGGGGCTGGGAGCCTGCCGGGCGGCCCTGCCCACTGAGGCCACGAGACCTCCGGGTTTTCGAGAACTCACACCCAGTGGGGTAAGTGGTGTTGTTTCCTTCATGTGTCGCTTTCCTATGTGTTTGTTGTCCAGGATGCCGGCGGTCGGGTATTCTTAGGAGCCAGCTGGCTGGACCTCCAGGTCACGCCCAACACTGTGTGGGTGTCATGGAGGCTGACGTAGGGACCTCTGGGTGAAGCAAAGGCTGTACGTTGCGGAGGTCGGGCGGGGCGGGGTGAGGAGGACAGAACAGAGGCAGGGCGAGGGGGAGCCTGCAACTCGCCTGCCTGCATAGGAGCAGGGGTGACAGCTGAAGGGGAGGGACAGGAGGTACCCGGAAAAAAATATCAACATTTGCTGACTAGCACTTCCAATAAATTCACTTGCACAGTGGAAAACAATGGGGAAGCAGAGGAGAGGTCTTCAAGTTACCCACTAAGGAGAAACTGCCTCCCTCCCTGCACCTCAGTTTCCCCATCTGTACAAGATACAGACCCAGCTCCAGGGGTCATGGTGGGGTCTGTGGAGCTTCTTGAGGCCAGACGGGGGCAAAGTAAGGTCAGCTCCTGGCTTCCCTTTTATCTATTTCTATTCATGCTTCTTCTTATTATTATTATTGACCTTTTTGATAATTTAGGCTTTGAGTCACCAGGCTGGCCAATGGCAGGGTTTATCTGGCCTTGACTCAGAGAGGCAAGAAAGTGCAGTGGATACACCCTGGGGGTCCCCACAAGCCACAAGGGTCCAAGGCATGCCACCTGGACTAGTACAGAGCCTCTACACTGGTCTCCCCACACTGTTCCCTCCACGGACAGCAGAGGGCGCCCCTGAGCACCTAAGTCTGGCAAGTTGCTCCTCTGCTCAGAACCTTCCGTGGCTCCCAACACCATCAAAAAGACTGCTTTTGTGAGTGAGGTCTCAGAGGCTTTGGAAGGACAGATGGACTTGCAGATGGGTTGGATGTGGGGCGTGAAAGAGAGGACTCGGATTCCTCCAAGTTAAAGGATGGATAACATAGAGTCCACGTCATATTAAAGATAAAATGAAATATTGCAGGCACAGGGCATGCTCATAAATATTTGCTGAATGTAATTAAGAAAGAAATGAGAGATGACGGAGCTTCAGGGAGGGAGGGTGGGGCGGGGTACTCTGGGAGATGACTAGAGTAAGACTCCCCTGAACCCCAAGTGAAATAACTGAAGATTTGTAGCAGCACAGTGGAGGGAGAAAGACAAACACACTGGAGAGAGATTAAACATGAGGTGGGATCATCTGCGCAGACAAGATTTTAAGGGACATGGGAACGGGGCAGCTGGGAGCTGCTGGATTTGGGGAACTGCTTAGCCAAGGCTGTGTGTGAGAATAAGGCATGTAAAAACCGGAGACATGCCATCTGCAGGATCATGCTTGGAATTTTTATACCCCATGTACTTGAACATGTACTTGTGCACGCTCGATGACTACAACAGCATCGTGTCATCAGGGTGGAGGAGCAGCCTGCTCAGGGCAGACGCAACCACGGTGGAAACCCATGTAGACAGAGGAAGGCCAGAAGGGCCGCTCGGTAAGGGCGAAAGTATGTCACTAACTGGGACAAAATGAAATCAGATCCCTACCTCACACCACATACATGGTTAAACTCCCAAAGGCTACAGAGCTAAGAGTGAGAAAGCACACTTAAAATTATGGGAAGAAAACCTAAGACAGTATAATGTACGACCTTGGGTAGGGAAGGAGTTCTAAGTAAGACACAGCACACAGGAAGAAACGGATGTCTTGATGCTGTTGCTTGTGGGACACCGCAAACTCTGTGAGCCCGGGGGTTGGGAAAGATTTGCAGCGCGAGCAGGGAGGGATTTTCATGCGAGGGGAGAGTTTTGGGGTCTGCATACAGACCCAACTTACAAACAAGAGAATGCATGTGCTTTCCTTGATTGTTCCGTACCACCCGGCGAAGCCAAGCAGCACTGTGCTGCCGCCCATCACCAGACACAGGTGGGCCGCGTGGAGCAGGTTTGTAGGGGACAACCCTAGGACTCCTGTGAGGGCAGCCCCTTTGAACTTGACATAGATGCCCACGCCAATGAGGGCCACGCCAGACATCTTTAGAACAGAAATCAGAAAGGGAAAGCCAGTCTGTTAGTTGTACACAAATAGAACTCTCGGGGGGTAGGGGGAGGGAGGGAGGGAGGAGGAGAGTGGAGGCCAATAAAGTTGGCAAAGACATTTAAAAAATGATAATATCTTGGGGTAGTGAGGGTGTAGAAAAACATCCTGATACACTGCTGCCAGGCAACAAAGTGTCGTGTGTGGGGCAGGGAGGAGGAGGACACTGCAATTTATATTTAAACCTTAGATGTTTCACGGCGAAAGCCTTACCTAGAGATTCTATTTCTAGGTATTCAGCCTAAGGGAAACAGTCACGCATTTGGCTCAGTACCAAGAAGTTCATTAAGGACAAGCATCAACACTTACTATAGGAGTCAATGAGACAGAGCAGGTCGGTAAATCACGGGATCCACACAACGAGACCAGAGACTGTTACCGTAAGTGACACTGTGGGGCAGGGAGATGGCAATTCTTTTCCTGAAAAGCCCCAGGTATTGTGGGCGTTGTAGGCTGTAAGGTCTGCTTTGAACCGCTGTAGCTCAACAATAGCCCTATTCGATTTGTAAATGATTTTTTAAATTTACAAATACACTCAGTCTGTCTGTCTGTCTATCTGGCTACACTTTGCTGACCTCTATTATAGCAACACGTTTTATTAATACAAAAAGATGTTTTCAATGCCTTAATAAGTTTTTTAAAAACTGGATTGTCACCCTGGTTGGTGTGGCTCAGTGGATTGAGAGCAGGCCTGCAAACCAAAGGGTCCCTGGTTTGGTTCCCCATCAGGGCAGGTGCCTGGGTTGAGGCCAGGCCCCCCAGTTGGGGGTGCACGAGAAGCAACTGGTTGATGTTTCCCTGCCTCTCTTTCCCCCTTCCTTCCCATCTCTATAAAAGTGAATAAATAAAATCTTTTTAAAAAGTGGATTGTCAGCGGTCAGGCCCTTTGGTATTTGCCCAACGGAGCTGAAAACACGCCCACACAGAGGCCCGATAACTGGAGGCCTGCAGCAGGATTTCCCAAATCTCTGCATGAGGGTTGTTGCCCCACCAGAGGCCTTCACGTGCTGCATGTAATTTGCATAAAGTTTTCCATGTGCAAATCGGGTATATAAACAGTTCCCTGTTTTCCTAAGAGAATGCAATAAATGCCGTGTTGGGAATAAATATTTTTAAACACTAAAATATTTCTAGCAGCTTTATTCATAATTGCCCAAAATTGGAAGCAACCAAGATGCCCTCCAGCAGGTGAACGGACAAATAAACTGTGGTACATCCAGATGGTAGAATATTAGCGCTAAATAGAAACAAGCTTTCGAGCCACGGAAAGGCGAGGAGGAGCTTTGCAGGCTTATCGCTGAGTGAAAGAGGCTCATCTGGAAAGGCTCCCTACCTGGTGCACGGTTCTGCGCGCATGAAATTCTGGAAAAGTCAACTAGGGAGACAACGTAAGGATCGGTGGCTGCGGGGATTAGAGGGGAGGGAGGGATCAACAGGCAGAGCACAGAGCGTTGTTAGGGCAGGGAAACTACTCCACATGGCAGCAATGTCAACCCGTGTGCCAAAGGAATTTGTAAAACACGCAATACCTGACTGTTTCGTCAGGGGCACTGACCTCTTTTCCCTTAGGTTGTCAACAAACAAAAAGACAACAGCCAACACGACAATAGCTGTCTGGCGTGACTGAAACAAAATTATACCTATTTTTTTGTCAGATTGGCGAAATGTATAATACGTTTTTTGGTGTGTTGCAGAACCTTCGTCATTAGTTTACGTGTGCTGTTGAGAGCGAAAAGGCAGGCCATTGCCGCCATGGGGCACCAGAACAGCGGCTCTGTCGTCCAAGCTGAGGAAGGTGCAGACCCAGCGCTGTGCGAACCGTGGGCGTCACGGGTCATGGCGTCAGTGCGGGCTGGTCAGTTACCACACAGTCTCTGCTGCGCCCCTGCGCAGGGCGGGCCGGGATGGGTGCGGGGAATCGGTTTATCTTCTGTTCAGTTTTGCTGGGAACCTATAACTGCTCTAAAAAAATAAAGTCTACTCAAAAGGGTATAAAGTTCACTTTTTTAAATTGATTTTAGCCCTGGCTGGTGTAGCTCAGTGGATTGAGTACAGGCCTGTGAACCAAAGCATCACCGGTTTGATTCCCAGTCAGGGCACAGGCCTGGGTTGCAGGCCAGGTCCCCAGTAGGGGCTGTGCTAGAGGCAACCACACATCAATGTTTCACTCCCTCTCTTTCCCAGCTCTCTGAAATAAATAAATAAAATGTTTTTAAAAATAAAATAAAATTTATTTTAGAGAGAAAGAGAAACATCAATGTGTTGTTTCACTTATTTAAGCGTTCATTGATTGATTCTTATATGTGCCTTGACTTGGGATCAAACTCACAACCTTGGCATAATGATGAATGGTCTAACCAACTGAGTTACCTGGCCAGGGCTAAAGTTAATTTTTTTTTTTAAATCTTCACCCAGAGGATATGTCCATCGATCTTTAGAGAGAGGGATGGAGAGAGAGAAACATCGAAGTGAGAGAGGAGCATCGACCAGTTGCCTCCTGTACGTGCCACAACTGGGAATCAAACCTGCAACCTAGGTGTGTGCCCTGACCAGGAATCGAACCCGCAGCTCTTTGGTGTGCGGGATGATGCTCCAACCCCCCAAGCCACACTGGCCAGGGCTAACGTCAAAAAGTTTTTTAAAGGAAGAAAAGTGGATTGTAAAGTAATAGCATCCCATGTTTGTTACACTGTTTTTAAAAGAAATATAGAAAAGTCTGGAAAGATCTAATAATGGTTTTTGTTGAGCTATATTCTCACAATAGGCATAAGCCCTTTAAATGCACTGGCTCCTCTAATTCCCATCACAATGTCACAGTACAGGTAACAAGAGGAGGGATACTTAATGTCTTCTCTTTCTTGGTAGCCTGTCCTCATAACTGTTCTACTACAAAAAACAATGACTTCTTGCCCTGGCTGGCGTAGCTCAGTGGATTAAGCGTGGGCTGCGAACCAGGCATCGCAGGTTCGATTCCCAGTCAGGGCACAGGCCTGGGTTGTAGGCCATGTCCCCCAGCAACCGCACATTGATGTTTCTATCTCTCTCTCTTTCTCCCTCCCTTCCCTCTCTAAAAATAAATAAATAAAATCTTAAAAAACAAAAAACAAAACAAAAAAAACCCAATGACTTCTTGAACAATGCACATTTCAAGTTATTTTTATGGTAAGAAAAAAATGTTGCCCTCGCAGGTGTGGCTCAGTGGACTGAGTGCCAGCCTGCAAACTGAAAGGTCACCGGTTGGATTCCCCGTCAGGACACAGGCCTGGGTTGTAGGCCAGGCCCCCAGCTGTGGGCATGCTAGAGGCAACCGGCTTATAGATCTCTCTCACATCGATGTTTCTCTCCCTCTCTTTCTCCCTCCCTTCTCCTCTCTCTAAAGATAAATAAATAAAATCTTTTTCTTAATGTTATAAAAATTTAAAGACAAAAAACAACCACTCCGTCCTACCCTTCCAAAACAATTTAGTTTTCTGCAGGACTTGGCTTAGAGCTGAGCTCTCCCTGTACTGCCTCTGGGCTCCCAGCTCACACTCCTCTGTGATTTTCACCGGCTCTGGGTCAGCAGAGGCTACGCCTGTTCCAGCATGTCCCGCTCCGTGGCAGTTTGCCCTACATCCCTCCTGCTTCCCTGAGGACCACAGATCTGGATGCCAATGAATTTGGATCAACTTATTTCTGTCTTCGAGGGAGTTAGCCATGGAGGAAGGGCTGCAAAGCCTGGGGGCCTGGGTTGTGACATACTTACAGCTATGAAGCCATTCAGGAAAATTGACAGTCTCTTCAAGAAAGAACAGTAAGTATGGTTTTCAGCCATGTCGGCCTAACTGGGGTGCCCCGGACATTTAAGTTGGCATCTTCCTAACCCTCTGGGCTACTGTTTCCTGTGATGGCAGAGGTCTGGTGAGGGGACAGCACAGCTGACTTGCTCTGCCCCTCCCTGTCCTGGCTGCCTGACCATCTGCAGGGGAAGGGTCTAACTGCTACCCCTCTTCAGTCATAAGCCTTTATCACATCATAATTGGATGTCGGAGCAAGGCTTCCAGTGTCAAGGAAGCAGGTGCCCCAAACTGCCTCCCTGCTGGCCCTTCCAAATAGGACGCACAAGGGGTGGAAAAAGACATGGTGTGCCTCCCTGGTACCCCCAGATGCTACCAGGGTCCTGTGGGTCAAGTGCCCAGTACTGATTACTTATGTGGTTGATGCCCCCTGCTAGACTGGGGGCTCCAAGGGGAAGAGACCTTGGTTCTCCTGTTCATGGCTGTATTCCCAAAGCCTAATCCACAGGAGGTGCTCAAGAGACCAGTGTGGGATAAATGAACCAAGAGGCACCATGACGTAGGGATTTATCTGCAAGCCACTGGGTCTCCAAAACCCCTGCCCACACATTAGCTCATTTGGCTCACCCTTCTCACAAGGCCCAGAGAGGCTGAACTAACTGCTTGAGGTCACACAGGAAGCAGGATTGTTGAAGCTGCGACAGTGTCCTGAAGTTGGGAGCCTGTGACTCCTGTCTGAGAGCCCATCCTTTTCCAACTGAGGCTCATTCGGCCAAAGTTGGTGAGCTGATCATCCTTGAACTCACGTGTCACTGGGACTGTCTTTATTATAACAGAGACACAGAGAGCGCTTCGGGCAGAAATTGTGTGTGTGGGCAGAAAGCCCACAGGCTCAGCTCCTGCAGCCCCTGCCCCCCACACCATCCAAGTTCATGCTAGGCCAGCCCTGTGCCCCTCTGTCCGGCCCTGGGCTGGAGTGTGTCTGTGTCCAGGTCCTGGAGGGCTCTGGGCTTTCAGAATCTTCTGTGACCCCCAGGGCCCAACTCAAAAGAAGAAAATACTTTGCACTTGAATTATCTAATGAATGTCAAATCTTCTGTGTCTTGGAACAGGTAGAACTAAGCAAGATATTCCTGGAAAAACTGTCTCCTCCCTGGCCCACGGTCCATGTCCATAGCTAGGAGTATGTCCTTCCACATCTTTCTCTAAATGGTCTTTTAAAATAAGGAGACTCAACCTTGGCTGTTGCGGCTCAGTGGATTGAGCACCAGTCTACAAACTGAAAGGTTGCTGGTTCAATTCCCAGTTAGAGCACATGCCTGGGTTGTGAGAGTCAACTGATTGATGTCTCTTGCACATTGATGTTTCTCTCCTCTCTCTACAGGTGAATAAAAAAAATAAAATAAGGAGCCTCAGAGTCAGGGAAATGGAGACAGAAAGGAGGGCAAGAAATGGGGGTGAAAGGGAGCATGGGAAAATGCAAGGTGCAAAGGAGGGTGAAGGAAAAGGGGACGCAAAGGAGGGTTGGGGATGGAAGTAGCGATGCAAAAGAGGGCGGAAGAATGAGGGGTGGATAAGGGCTGGGAAGGTGGGAGACAGAGGATGGTGTGCTCTACCGTATGGACGCGGTTGTCGGTTGTCCCAGGCTGGTGACTGGGAAACGAGGACCCTGTGCGCTGTGCAAGGTGACCCTCCGAGGCCCCGCCCCTCCACGGCTTCGCGCCCCAGGCTTCATTGCAGGCAGTGGCCCGGGTCTCGGTCTCGCGCGCCCTCTGGCGGCCCTCCGTGGATGCGCGGCCTTACGTGTGCCCCGACTGTGGCTCAGTCTGGCTCCACCTGCTAGTGTCATGAGGGTCATAAAGCCCCAAGAGCGTAATTTTTGAGAAATTGCAGGGACAAGCCCCACCCCTTTAAGCCCCCCAACACACACCCATTGAATTGATGCGAAGAGACAGAATTGTGCAAGCACCCTACAAATTACAGAGGCAAGTCTTTTGGCAGAAAACCGGCACAGCAAGAGTTCAAAGGTTCTAGAAAAACAGTTAAAAGCGCCTCTTGAAGTAGTGCCATTACGAGGACACTTAAATACCACTGTAGAAATAACACAAGAGTCACTTCAATATTTCCTTAATAACAGGGCTTAAGGGTGTGTTGACATAGTCCTAGTTTATTTCTCCACATGCTTGGTCTCCTTCCTCATATTTTACGAGATGTTTCTTAAAAGCACAATTTGCAAGAAAAGGGAATGTCTTAAATACATACACACAGAGACACACACATGCTAATTTATGTCAATAGCCCATGATAGTCTATGAACTATCCTTAAATTCCTGGATTTCTCATCAACAGTAACAACGGGGAGCTCAGGAGATAGGTTCACCTGGTGGGCTGTTCACGTCAAATTTGCAGCATTGATGTACCTGCGTGTTTAGGGCCCACAAAACCTGGGTCTACCCCTGACAAGAGGCATTTTGTGGTTTATCATATATTAGTAACAATCATCGGGGGAGGAGGTGACAAACCAGAATCCACATCCAACAGAAAAGTCTGGAGCTCAAGAAAGAAAGGTACCTGTCCACGCTGAGGCTGGGCTACCTCCTTGACATCACTCACTCGGGAGTTCCCAGGCCGCAGACCTCAGCCCTGGCCAGGGATGGGCACCTGGATGTTGCCAAGTTGTAACATTGTGGGCTGAATCTTTGACAAGACGGTAGATGATCATAGTAACAATCATTGCTGCCAATTGAAAAAGAAGCAGACAGCATTTCCACCATTAGGAATTTTTTTTGTTTGTTTGGCTGGTTAGTTTTTAAAAATTCCAGGTATTTCATCGTTTTCACATTCTGACTTATTTTTGTGCCTTTGTGCTCTGAATGCTGAGGGCCTGTAGAATGGGATGGGGTGTGACAGGAAGGCCCCCATCCTATAGGGACACTCACTGTTCTCCTTTCCTCTTTCTATCTACATATAAATCTAGAATTTCTACCCCTTTAGCTCAGCAGAGACTCAGCTTCTGGAAAAGAGGGGAGTAGACTAAGGAACACCGAGAGATTCAGGGTGATATTCCCAGTACTCAGCTACAGAGTACTGCTCAGGCAGCAGAGAGCCAGACAGAGCAGAAGGTCTGGGGGATGTGGACTCTGCAGGACGAGGAGGCCTGGGAAGTTCTGATGAGAGTCCAGGCAGGGTGGCTCCTTGACCAGTGGGTGCAGGTGACACTCCTCAAGGAGGCTCCTGCTTCTGTTATCACGTGGGTCTTTTTTAATCAACTTAAAAATTTTTAAGTTGATTTTAGAGAGAGAAACATCGATCTATTGTTCCACTTACTTATGCATTTATTGGTTGATGCCTGTATGTGCCCCAACTGGGGATCACTCAACCTCGGCGTAGGAGGATGATGCTCTAACCAACTGGTTAGGCTGGCCAGGGTTATAATTTCCTCTCTTGACCTGGTGACTGGTGCCTGGACAGCCACAGCTGTTCCCATTCCATTGGAAAGCTCATAAATAGCTTCAGAGATTCTGCACCTGTGATGTCTCAGCAGGAACCTGTAACAACTGCAAATGAGACTTTTTAAAGTGTGTGAGGAGCGCTTCCCCTTGCAAAAATTCATACCGCAGCCCTGGCTAGTGCTGCTCAGTGGATTGAGCACCGGCCTGCAAACCGAATGGTCCCTGGTTCAATTCCTGGTCAGGGCACATGCCTGGGTTGCAGGTCAGGTGTCTCGTTGGGGACACACGAGAGGCAACCACACACTGATGTTTCTCTCCCTTTCTCTCTCCTTCCTTTCCCCTCTCTAAAATTAAATAAATAAAATCTTTTAAAAAGAGAGAGAAATTTATATTATAGATTTATTCAAATGCATATAAACCAGGAATTGGCAAATCCATAAATATTTTTTGCTTTGCAGATCACAGCACTCTGCTCTGTTACCATTCTGCTGTGGTAGCCCAAACAACATGTAAATAAACAGTATGCAAATAAATGCAAACAAATGGGCTTGGCCACACCATGATGTAAACAACAAAGAGAATGCTGTTTACAAAAGCAGGTGGCAGGATGCGGTTTCGCCCACACCTGCTCTGAAGCCTGGTTTGAGCTGGGGAATGAATGCGGACAACCCAAATGCCCTTCACGAGGGGACTGGTTAAACACGACAGGATCCAACCACAGAGAGTGTTACAGACCAAACTGTCACACCCACCAAACTCATGTAGTCAGATCCCACCAGTGTGACTGTATTTGGAGGTCATTAAGATTAAATGAGGTCCTGGTCCCAGCTGGTGTGGCTCAGTGGGTTGAGCACCAGCCTACAAACCAGAAGGTCACTGGTTTGATTCCCAGTCAGGGCACATGCCTGGGCTGTGGGCCAGGTCCCCAGTTGGGGGTGTGCAAGAGGCACCTGATAAATGTTTATCTCACCCATCTATGTATATCTCCCTCCACTTCTCCCTCCCTTCCCCTTTAAAAATAAAAATTAAATCTTGCTTACATGATTTTTTTAAAAACACTGAATGAGATCCTAAGGGCGGGTCCCTGACTCAATAGGGCTGGTGTCCATATGAGAAGAGGAAGAGACATGGGAGATCTCTCTGTGGGGACAGGAAATGCTGAGCGAGGACACAGCAAGAGGCCAGGAAGAGGATTCTCACCAGAAGTCAACCATGGCACACTGACCTTGGACATCTAGCTTCCAAAACAATAAGGAAATAAATGTCTGTTGGGTAGCCCACGCAGTCTGTGGTGTTTTGTTACAATGGTCCGAGCTCACTCAGACCCAGGGGATCCTGAGGCTGAGAAAGTGAGTGCCGAGCACCGGAGCACTCAGGGAGGGGCCTGCATGAGAAGAGCTCCCAGTGACAGGCTCTCAGGCGCAGAAATAAGGGGCAGAGCCACGTGGATGGAAAGCATGGAAGCGTACACAAGTAGTGGCCTGTCCACATGAGGGAATGTTTTTATTCAGCCTAGAGTGAAGGAATGAAGTGCTGACACACGCCTCAATGCGGGGGAACCTCCAAAACATCGAGCTGAGTGGAAGGAGCCAGACACCAAAGGCCACGTGCGGTGTGATTCTCTGGATATGGAATGTCCCGAACCGGCAAACCTGCAGAAGCAGAAAGTGGATTTGTGTTGCCAGGGGCTGGGGAGGGGGAGTGGAGTGGCTGCCTAGGAAGGACACGCTCTCCTTTGTGACGATGAAAACGTCTGGACCAGACGGGTGGGGCTGCACAACATTGTGAACGCACTACATGCCACTGAACCGTGCGTTCTGAAATGATTAACTTTATGTGCGTGGATTTTACCTTAATAAAAAAAATCTGACCCTAACTTCCCCCTATAAAAGCAGAAACATTTTGATCTTTCCCGAACAGCTGCAGGCCGGTGGAACTGGCTGTGGATCTTTGAGGGAGGCCGTACTGTCAGGGGCCGCAGCGCTTGTGTTTGGATCCCTGTCCCCAGTGGCAGCCAAGGGACTTAAACAATGGCGCTCACCTGGCAGGGCCTCAGTTTCCTTATCTGCTGAAAGGGGATAATGATGGCATCTGCCTCTCAGGGTCACTGTAAGGTCCCCAATATGCTCCACCCAATAGGCTTAGCATGTGTCAAGCCGTCAGCCAGTGCCAGCCAGAATCGTCATCTTTTTTTCTTTAAGAGTTTATTCATTTAGTTTTTTTTTTAGGGAGAGGGGAAGGGAAGGAGAGAGGGGAGAGAAACATCAATTTGTGGTTGCCTCTCACATCCCCCCTGCCGGGGACCTGACCCACAACCCAGGCATGTGCCCTGACTGGGCACTGAACGGCAACCCTTTGGTTTGCAGGCCCGGACTCAATCCACTGAGTTACACCAGTCAGGGCAGAATTGTCATCTTTTTAAAATTGTGAATATCCTTTTGATACTGGCGAGAAGGTGAGACCTCAGTTCTTGTGTTCTTGAAGGAAATAGTTCAGTCAAGAGACAAAGTACAGCAAAGCAAGAACTTAGTGGCTACAGCAGAAGCACACTCAGCACGAAACAAGGAAGGGCTTAGCACAGAAGCAGCAGGAGAGCCAGCCGAGGCTGGGCTGCCTTAGCTCCCTGGGAAGGCAGGAGAAAAGGGGCCCGTGGGGACAGGTTCATAGGGTTAACCCAGGACAAGCTGCCACAGCCCACTGTTCCCCTGGTTGCAAGTCTGGTGGGGACCCTTAGAGTTTAGGAGATGCGTGCCTGTGGGGGGAGAAAAGGAGGAAGGGAAAGGAATGGGTGTGCTCTCCAGAGGCAAAGCAGGCCAAGAGTCCTTTGTCTTGAGGGTTATCTCTCTCTTGCAGGTGGGAATCTTAGGGGAGGTCTCAGGGGAGGATCTCAGTAGAATATTCATCCCAAGTGTGCCCTTTCAGGGTTGGGCTCTCCACTGATTGGTCGGCGCCAGGCCAGGGGGCTCATTGGTCAGTGCAGCTGGTCCTGAGGCAGCCATGGTGTCACTTGTATGGTTTTGCTGCTTCTCTGGGCTGGAGCTGAAACACCACTGAGGCCTTATCTTTAAGAGCGGGACTGTCAGGGGGTCCAAACTACATGACCAGTGACTTGCTAGGGCAGGAAAGGTTACCCTGGGTAACCTTGTTTTCCCAGTTTTGCCCCGTGCTAGACACCCAGGGCTTTCCCCCGCCCTGGTGACCTTCTGTACCTGGGCCCCTGTCCTTGCTCCGTTCGTGGCTAACTGCCCCCGAGGCCCGTTCTAACCATAGAATGAATCTGGTGGTTTATTTCCTGTTTTAGAGAGGGACATAATCCTCACAAATTACACATGGAATCACTACATAATCCAGGAAAAGGACTGAAAGCAGAGACTCAGATAGTTGCACGTCAGTGTTCACAGCGGCCCTGTCCGCGATGGCTGCCAGGCGGAAACAGCCCAAGTGCCCGTCAGCGGATGAGCGGTGTCACACGGGAAACGTTAAAGCCAGGAGAGGATTTTTATGAGTTTCCTAGAGCCGAACTGCCAGTTGCTGGGAAGCAAACTCTCAACAGAGGAGGAAATGGTCCAGAGAGTGGCAGCTTTGCGTGTTGTTTCCTGCTTTACAACTGAAGGAGGAGACGTAAGCGGGGTTACGAGAAATCCACTGGGGGCAGATGAGGGAGGTAGGAGAAAGAAAGTGGGGAAATCTCTGGGACTGGTTGAAAAGTGAAACAAACAGACACGCATTATTTATTTTTATAGACTCTTTTAAAGTTTTAATTTATTGACTTGAGAGAGTATCACCAATTTGTTGTTCCGCTTATTTACGCATTCATTAGTTGATTCTTGCATGGGCCCTGACTGGGGATGGAACCCACAAGCTTGGCGGATCAGGACAAGGCTCCGACGAGCTGAGCTACCCGGCCACAGCCAGACGCAAGCTTCTTTTACACAGATGGGTGTAGGATAGCTAACAGCGAACAATTAACACGATAACAGCAGCAGTGAGGGGCTGTTGTCTCCTTCTCAGGCAGGAGATTGTGTCCTGAAGCGTCTGGAAAAAGGAAACCACCCTGACGTTCCCAAAGCTCTGTTATCTTAGATGCAAAAAGACAATAGACAGGCTCGGGTAAGGTAAAGATTGACCTTTGTCCAGAAAGATACTGACCTAGGACTTGAGTACCCATCACGACTAGCTTTTAGCTAGGAAGTTTTATCTCAGATCATCTTGTGCTGTTACTTTAAGTCTCTTGAGTTTGTGAGGCCGCCAGGCAGCCTTCCCTGAGCTTGTCAGGTTTAGTGTGTGGCCCCCCTTTCGCCCACAGTGTGGACAAACAAAGTGTGGCATGTCTTTACAATGGAACATCACTCAGCCTTAAAAAGGAAGGAAATTCTGACACCTGCTACAACCAGGGTGAACTCTGAAAATAGGCTGAGTGAAATAAGCAAGCGCATTAGTCAGCTAGGGCTGCCTTCACACAGCACCATCGACGGCTGGCTCACACAGAAAAAGATGTCAAATACATAACATGGAGCATTGCTCAGCCACAAGAAAAAATAATGGAATCTTGCCATTGGCAACTCTGTGAACGGAGCTAGAGAGCATTATGCTGAGTGAGATGAGCCAGACAAGGGAAGACAAATACCATATGACCTCACCTGTGTGTGTGAAGCCAGAAAAGTCGGCGTCGGCGCTGCCTGCCGCCCCCGGAACCCGCAGGTGGGGACAGGGGTTGCATCTCTGTGGACGCTGTGTTCAGAGGGCTGGTGACCTGAGAAGACAACGGGTTCGTACCCTAACAGGCTGTCTTACATTTCCTTTCAAACCGACCCTTTTTACAAAGAAGAAAAGTGTAGGTAAGGAGCTCGAAATTCACGGAAAAGCAGGTAAGGGACTTGGAACTCAGGGAAAAAGTTAATCAGATAAAAGCTGCACTCCGGCAATATTCCCAGCATTCCTTCTACAGTTGCCTGGCGATCCTTTATCTGTGTCCTGGGCGATAGACATCTCTCCCTGGAGCGCAGTGGCTCACGTGCCATTTCGATGGCTCACACACAGTGCTCCTGGGACACAGAGGCGGAACTGCTCGTGGTCTCCTGGAGTCGGGGTGGGTCACACCTTCAGTTCCCGCAACAGTAGCTTTTACATGCATTAAATACTAGGCTCTGTAACTATTACTTAAAACCAGAATTTTCCACCCCTTGAGTTCCCGGATCATTCCTGCACTGTTAGTCTGAACTATCTTGTTTCTCTGAGATCAGTTTCATATGGAAGTGCTCACTCTGCTGTTGAGCCCGTATCTTAGCAGCAGACCGTCTGCTAGGGGCTTCAGGAGCCCCTTAATTGGAGATCCACATAAGGGGGCACACTGTATGCCACAACAAGATATGGCATACCACTGAAAAGGTGAAAAGAATCAAAACAACAAATGCATCTCTAAGACCGGTATATGAGGCAGCCAGGAGGTGAGTTTAGACAACTCAGTACCACAGAATCCCTCTTTTTGTCTGTCTTGGACACTACATCACTTCCTTTCCTTATGCTCTGAGAGCTGTGAACCACCAGTCAGTCTGAGACAGCAGAGTCCTTTAAATTCTCCACATCTGTGACCATGTCTTAAAAGGAGGTCGTGTCCAGCTGCGTGCTTTTCTAATGCTGCTTCTCCGACTTGTCCTCTTTCTGACTGATGGCACTGATGGCTGGAGAGGTGGCATTCAAAGCTTTGCCACAGAACAGGCTAATCTACTTATTTCTACATTCAAAGAGGTTGCCATGGCTGGCATTACAAATATAGTCAAAGACTCACACTTAGCAGAGCTAAAAATGTGCAAATCCCTGTTACAATCAGGTGCAAGGGAGAGATCCCCTCGAGCCGGGTGGGGCAGGGCTTCTGAGGCATGAACACGGTCGGTCTCCCAGACAGCGAGGTCCCCCGGAACGGTTTGCTGGAACATGGGGACCAACGGTCCTTCCACATTATTAGAAACCATCCTGCAGGCAATTCGACGTCGCCAAAGGCATGAGATACACTAGTGGAGGCGTCGCGATCCATCTCATCTGCTGAGAGCGCAAGACGGTGTTTGGAACAGTTGACAGGAGCTGCACTCTCTCCGGCTGGGGCCACATCAGCGGCTTTTAAGGAAAACATTTCCCTTTCCTTTGGAGTTACCTCAGGCCCCCTAGTATACATATCGGAGCAGGTCATTTTCTCATTGATATGCTGAACCAAAGTAAGGCTTTCCAGGGGTGGGTACAAGCACCTATTAGACATGATGTGAAAGACAGTTTGTTCAATGCAGGTTCCTCCTGCAAAAGTCAGAGGTGTCTAGAACATGTTCCCGCACACAGTTTCCTAAGGACTCAACTGAATCCCACTTCGAGACGCCACCTTTGCCGTGAACAGGGCAGTAGGTAAAGCTTGACCCCAACGAAGACGAGCCTCCCGACACAGCTTGGCTGCATTTTTCTTCAAGGCGTGATTTATCTTTTCTACCTTCCCAGGAACCTGAGGTCTCCATGCCAAGTGGAGTCTTCCCTTGATTCCTAAAACTGTACGACCTTCCGTGTAATTTCTGAAACAAAAGCAGGCCCATTACTGATCTGGATGCTGCCGGGGAGGCTTTCCCGTCAGCAGGTTATCGCCCTCGGCAGGGCTCTCCCTGCCTCCGAGGACTTTGCTCAGTTCTAGTGGAATAGGCTTCTACCCATCCTGAAACGGTGTCAACAGAAGCTAACAAATACTTCCTCTCCCGGACCCTGGGCATCTGGGTTTCACACTGCCTGCTCCATATTCAGACTTTTCTGCTGAGGGACTCCTTCCTTTGGTCCCTCAAGGATGCGCCTCTCATAATGCTCTAAGAGAGCAAGGCCACTCCCGTGACAGTCCCAGTTGAGCTCACTGAAAGGCGCTGCCTTAATAGGGTTGGGAGCCCCACCTGGATTCTCTTGGTTCAATCTCTGAGCCCCTGCATTTGCCTTCTCCAATACCAGCCTCCGCTCACCCCCCCCCCCATAAGCAAGGGATTTAATAAGGTTTGTATGTCTGCCCAGCAGGGGTGGTGGGTGGCTAAAGCTGATAATAACTAAGTCAGTCATTTTAGTAGGATCATCCCTATAAGAAGGATTTGAGCTTTCCCAGTTTGACAGATTCGATGTAGGAAATGGAGTATGTGCCCAATAACAAACAGCAGGCTGGCCGGCTGGCCTGCTGACCCTCTGGCCCTCTGGCCCTACTTCCGATGGAGGTCTTTGAAACGCGCACTGCCCTGCCCTGGCAGGGGCTTGTCCTCCACCGGATTTGGTTTCCTGACAGGTTCAGGACAGAGAGACCAGTTCAGGCTCACTTCCTCCAGCGCCCTCAGCTGAGGGAGGAGGAAGATCCCCCAGGGCTGGAGGGCCCGTGGGAGCTTGACCACGCTCGCGGTGGCCATGACATCCAGGTCTTCCTGGCCCCGCTCTGACCTTCTGCCATCTGCCACAGGTAAACTCCCTTTCCTTTTAATCCTGCATCTTCCTCATGTAAAGTTATAAAAGCTTGTCTGTGAGGCATTTTGCCCCACTTTCCTGACCTTTGACACAAGGACTGTAATTGCAGTACAGTATAGTGATTCAGAAAGCTGTTCAGTGGCCAGCACCCTCCTGAGTCCAGATTACACATAAGCCAAAAAGTACTAAATAAAAAACATTTTCTTTTTAGTCATAGTTTTATAAGGGTAGGCCGACCAATCAGCCAAAACTCTCCCCAGAGGGCTGTTTCCCGGACCGGAGGCTCTTCCCCGTCAACCAGGCCGAGCTCTGTAAGATCACACAAACCAGACCAGAGCCGCCTTGCCCAGCAGTCTAACTCTGAACGGGAAAGTGCAGCGATTCCATCAAAGAGTGAAGGCAATGGTGAGTGCGGATGGTCCAGAGGGCGAGTCCCCGAGTGAAACCCGGCACCTGCGAGGGAGTCTCGGAATCTGCGCCGAGCTCCCCAGTCCAGGCGGCCCCGGGGCTCCCAGCCAGACACCCAGACTCACGGAGCGTTCGGAGTCTGCGCCGGCATGGAGTCGCTCAGTGTGGAATCTAAAAGACAAAGCAAAGGAACAAATATAACAAAACAGAAAGAAACTCATAAACACAGAGAGCAAACTGGTGGTTGCCAGAGGAGAAGAAAGCTGGAGCAGGGGAGGGGGAGGCAGAGAAGGTGAGGAGGGAAGCACAAACTGCCCCTTGTAAAACCAGCACGTCACAGGGGTGCGGTGTTCGCACGGGGAACACAGTCAGTAACATCAGAATAACGGCGTCTGGTGACGGGTGGTGCTAGATTTGTTCTGCTGATTACCTCAATAGGTTTTTAAATGTTGAGTAACTAACTACACGGTACACCCGAAACTAATGTAATATTAAACCTTAACTCTATTTTGATTTTTTAAATGGTGAACTTTCGGTGCACCAGGACACGAGGCCTCTGCGTGCAGACGGCGGGACTGGGCACCTGCCGCCGCTGCCGCTGCAGCTGCCTGGGGAGCAGCCGCCCCAGCGCCACCCGTTGCCTCGGGCAGTGGACTGGGTGCCCCCAACCCCAAAAGTCGCATCCTCCTGGAGCCTCAGAACATGACCCTGGTTGGAAATAGGATCGTTGTGGATGCTGTTAGTTAAGGATCTCGAGATCAAATCCGTCTGGATTTAGGGTGGGTTCCGGTCCTAAACGCAGTGGGCCTCGGAGCTTCCATGGTGAAAAAACATGATCCCGAGTGTTCCTAAGAGGAAGCAGCAAGTTCCAAAGTTGTGCGTTCAGAGCAATCCCAATTTTGAAAAATTAGTCCAGACACTTGTCCTCTAGACAAAAACGACCAGAAAAGGATCTACAAAGTGCCAACACGGGGTGTGGTGGGGGTGGGGGGGGACGGGGGCAGGCATTAGGGCAACACTATCGTTCTTGCGTAGTCCTTTCTGAAAGCGCTCACAAATTGGCTATAATAGGCACGCGTTGCTTTGGCGTACAGGAAATAAGTGTCAAGAACGCGGAGGGGCGTTAGGATTGTTTGTAAAAAGGCACCGGGACTAGCGGATGGAAGGCACTGAGCGCTCGGCATGAGCCGGGCCTCTGCGTTCTTGGCAGGCTCTCTCCTCGTCTCAGGGGATGCTGCTTGCTGAGCCTGGGGGGGCACTGGAGGCTACAACCTCGTGTAAAAAAATTTTCCGAAACAAAAACCATCTCCGACGCGAAACTTCGCTGACCTTGGGGGTCAGGAAAACAGTCCTGCCCAGCACAGGAATTTCCTCTGCGGGCTGCATGCAGACTGTGTTCTGTGCTTCTTTCTGAAAAGATCTGGAAGAGTTTGTGTGCACGTTTCTTGACGGCTTTCCTCCATGCCAGGCACTTAACAAGTAGTACAGAATCTTCCCTCCCACCCTCGGAGGCAGGTGTTGTGGTCGTACCCCACTTACAGTTGGAGAACCAGAGGTGCAGTGGGAGAGCCTTATGCCCCAGGATGCACTGCTGAGATCTGAAGCCTGCTCTTCTGAGTCCAAAGTCAAGGCTCCTTTCTGATGGGTGGTGGCTGCTCATTCACTAATTCATTCCATGAGCATCCGCCAAGCGCTCAGGGAATGCCAACCACTGTGTCAACCAAGGCAGATGCAGTGTCTGCTGTCCTGAACTCACATGTTTAAGGGGCCCAGATGTGTAAACAGACGACACAATTATGGAGCCCAGCTTCTTTCTGAGAACATCAGGTGATAGGGATCTTGCTACCTGCCCAAGCAACATGGTGGGCTCCTGTCTGACCCCCTCATTCCTTGGGCTGAGAAGTGCTCAGGCCTCCACCAGGTCAGGGGCACTTTGAGCCCACAGCTGTCCTATTTGGAAGTCCAGTGTCAGATCTGTATTGCTGCCTCCTCCTCCTGGGCCTGGCTTCACAGCCTGCCAGGGGTAACCTTTGACCCTTCACCTTTGGCACTTTGGATACCAGAAGACCCTCAAGGCATCACTGGGCCCTTTTTATGTGTTTAGTATGGACAAACGGAGCAGCTGGCACCAATGTCGACCTTCTATTATTCAAAAATAAGATGAAACCTGGCCATTTATTCATCACAAAAGCAGCCTGTGCTATGATTCCATTTACAGGAAATATCTAGAATAGGCAAGCTTATGGAGACAGAGGTGAACTAAAGGTCACCAGGAGTCGGGGGAAGAAACTTATTATTGCTAAGTGGGTACAGAATTTCTGCTTGGGACGCTGAAAAATTTTGGAAATAGATAGTGGTGATGATTGCACGCATTGTGACCGTAACTAATGCCACTAAATTATGCACTTAAGAATAGTGAAAATGGCAAATTTTACCACAATTTTTAAAAGCATAAAAATGTCTTTAAACATCCAAGCATTATAAAAACTGATAGCAATCTAGAAAGGGAGAGGCCCTTTAAATTCCCCCAGATTTGTCTACTTCATATTAACCTTTATGTGTTATTATTTTAAACAATCTGGGTCCTTCCCCGTTATGTCACCCCTGCTCCACAATTTCAAGGATTCCTGCCTGCTCTGTTCACTGATGTCTTCAGTGCCTGGTATACAGTAGGAGCTCAATAAAGGCCTATGGACTCTGCATTCAAGCTTCAATGAAGTGAAAAAACCCTGTGTCTGGAGTCTAGAAATCTGGGTGCAGCCCTAGCTTTGCCCTTCACTGGCTGTGGGATCCTGATCCATTCGTTGGCCTCAGTATACCTGAACTCAACCTGTAAATTGTGCTCAAGAAGCGTGCTTTCTTTAAATTTTTTCAAAATTGATATTTATTTATTTATTTATTTATTTTAAAGAGTTTATTTATTTATATTTAGAGAGGGGGGAAGGGAAGGAGAGAGAGGGAGAGAAACACCAATGTGTTGTTACCTCTTGTGCACCCCCTGCTAGGGACCTGGCCTGCAACCCAGGCGTGTGCCCTGACTGGGAATCAAACTGGCGACACTTTGGTTCACAGGCATGTGCTCAATCCACTGAGCCACACCAAGCAGGGCTCTTTCTTTAAATTTTTATTTGTTGATTTTAGAGAGAGAGAAAAGGGGGAAGAGAGAAAAACATTGGCTCATTGCTCCACCCATTCACACACTCATTGGTTGATTCTTTTTTTTTTTTTTTTGAAGATTTTATTTATTTGCTTTTTTTTAGAGACAAGGTAAGGGGAGGAGAAAGAGGGAGAGAAACATTAGTGTATGGTTGCCTCTCATGCACCCCCTACTGGGGACCTGGCCCACAACCCACGCATGTGCCCTGACTGGGAATAGAATTGGTAATTCTTTGGTTTGTAGGCCGGCACTCAGTTCACTGAGCCATGCCAGCCAGAGTTCATAGGTTGATTCTTGTATGAGCCCTGACTGGGATCTAACCTGCAACCTTGGCATACTGGGACGGCTCAAACCAACTGAGCTACCTGGCCCCGGCTCAAGAAAGAAGTGTTTTCACATGCAGATGTGGAGAAACCAATACCCTCACACACTGCTGGTGGGAATGCACAAGGGGGCAGCCACTCTGGAAACCAGTCTGGCAGTTCCTCAAGAGGTTAAGTAGAGAGTTACCATAGGAGCCTCTAGATACGCACCCGAGAGGAGTGAAAACATACATCCGCACAACTCCTTGGGCTCAAATACTCAGCGCCACTATTCACAGCCCAGACGCCCGTTCACGGATGAACAGACAAACGAACTGCGGTCCACCCACTCACTGGAGTGTCATTCAGCCACAGCCAGCACTGAGGTTCTGACACAGGTTACGATGAGGATGAACCCAGAGCACATGTCCCTAAGTGAAAAAAGCCGGATGCAAAGGACCACATATCATATTGTCCCAGTCATATGAAAGCCCAGAATAGTAGATTATTGGTTGCTTAGGGTCAGGGGTAGAGGGACAGGGACGGGGAAGGAGAGCTGAAAGGTGCAGGACTGCTTTGTGTGTTTTCGAGATGACGAAAATGATGAAGGTTGCAGGTGTCTGTGAATATACTAAAAGCATCTGAATTGTACCCTTTACTGTTTATTTACTTATTTTTAAGAAAGAGATGGGAGAGGCAGAGAGAGAGGAACATCGGTTGTTCCTCGCAGTTATGCATTCCTTGGTTGATTCTTGTGTGGGTCCTGACCGGGCCCGGAACCCACAACCTTGGCATACCCGGATGCTGTTCCGACCAGCTGAGTGACCTGGCTGGGGCCTGAATCATACGCTTTAAATGGGGCATTGCATGGTATGTGAATTATATCCCAGTAAAGCTATTTGTTTAAATAGCTTTTGCTCCTGAGCTGCTGGCTGAGGAGGCCAGAGGTCAGTTGTCCATCATGTGAGTAAACTTGAAAGACTGAGGAGGGAGGAGCCACCCAGCCCGGAAGGCTGAGGTCAGGTCGGCTCAGCCCCAAACTAGTAATCATTTCCCTTGTGGTCTTAGAGAAGTGGGCTATGACCTTACTTTGTGGCCTGAGTCCACGGAGGAGGTTCCCCTTTGTGGGATCTCCTGTCCCACATCGGAAGCTCTTCCTCACAGGTTTTTGGAGCAAGCCTGGGGGCTTCTTTTGCCCTCAGGTCAGGTCCTAACTCCCCCTAAGGTCCCTCTCCTCTTGCATCACTGGCTTTTGATCCAGCCCCCTGAGACTCTCTGCTGTACCTACCACCCTCTGGACCCCTGGGGGCTTTGTCTTCATTTGACTCATTTTAACTTAATCTCTTCTTTAAAGACCCTATCTCCAAATACAGTCCCATTCTGAGGTCCTGGAGGGTACAGGAAGGGGCATCACAATGTTGAGACCTGGAAGGCAGCCAGTAAAGGAAGTTTTAGGGCTGGTGAGCCCCACAGGCAATTGGGACCTCTGGGAGGTGGCCCAGAGGACATGCCCCTGCAGGCAAGGGAGCTGGGGACTGATTCAGCAGCCCCCCACCCCACCCCCCACCCTCAGCCACTGGCTGAGGGCTGCTCCAGGAGGTGTTAGTTCTCAGGCACTTCTCCCCTGCTCTGTGCGGCCTCCAGAGAGAACATCTGACACAGCCGTCTGGATGTCGGAGCAGAGGTGGGGAGGATCTCAACGGCAATGTCCACGTCTACCAAACCTCTGTTTGCCCATCAGCTTCCAGTGTCACCCCCACAGGTAGCCTTCCTTGATTTCCCCACCCTTTTTATTCATGTTCATCGACCCCAGGCCTGTCTGACCCCAGAGTCTGAGCCCTGAACCCTGTGCCACAGCTGTCCCCAAGGTCACATTAGGGAATAACTAACTATTTCTCTGAGTCTTGGTTTTTCCATCTGTGAGATGGGAGTGATGGAGACACAGCCAAGAGAATAAAGCTGGGTTGGCTCAGGGCACAGGGCTTAGCCTGGCCTGGAGCTGTCCCAGGGTGGGGTCTCTGCTCCGCCTAAAAGGAGGCACAAACAAGGTGATTGTGAACACAGGGCTGGACCCACAAGGGGCTGGGTTCGAATCCAAGCTCTGCCACTTACCTGCTATATGACCTTAAAAAGGTGACCTCTCAGTAAATGAATGGATCAAAAAACTATGGTACATTTACACAATGGAATTCTATGCAGCAGAAAGAAAGAAAGGAGCTCCTACCCTTTGCAACATCATGCATGCAACTGGAGAGCATTATGCTGAGCGAAATAAGCCAGGCAGTGAAAGATAGATACCATATGATCTCACCTTTAACAGGAACCTAAACAACAAAACAGTGAAACAAGCAAAATATTGTCAAAGACACTGAAATAGAGGACAGGCTGAAAGTGACCAGAGGAGAGAGAAGAGGGAGTTTCAGGGGAAAAGGGGAAGGGTTTACAGGAACAAAGTTAAAGGACACATGGACAAAAACTAGGGGGAGGGTGGTAATGGGAGGGAAGTGAGGAGGGAGGGGTGGGCGAGCTGGAATGAGAGTAAAGGGGAGAAAACTGTACTTGAACAATGATTACAAAAAAAAAAGGCGACCTCACCTCTCTGAGCCTAGTGTTCATTTGCTGAGTAACCACCATGTGGCAAGCTCTGTTCTAGGACACAGAGCCAGGCAAGGCAGATAGGCATACCTTCCTGCCTGGAGTGGACACCTCGTGGCTGTGGCGGTGCGTGGAGGGGAGACGGGGTGGGCGGCGATGATGAACAGGTGTGAAGAGTGCCGTGAGGTGTCAGGTGGAGAGGTGCACTGTGGAGAACAATAAAGCAGGGCAGAGGGGTGCCGTTTTCTACTGGGTGGTCAGGGAAGGTGTCTCTGGAGACACGGCCTTTAAACAGAGACCTAAAAGAGAATGCGGGAGGAGCCCCGTGGACGCCGTGGGGACGGGCATTCCCGGCAGAGGCACAGCAAGGTCAAAGGCCCTGCGCAGAACGGCGTGTGGAACAAAGAGGCTGGTGCGGCCAAAGCTGGATGAGCCGAGGGGAGAGCGGGAGTGGGAGGGCAGGAGGTGCCGGGCAGGGAGTACAGGGCCTCGTGGACCATGGGGAGGACTTGGGCTTTTTACCCACAGTCCGATGGTAGCCATGGAAGGTTCTGAGCAGAGGAGAGGTGTGTTCTGGCCCAGGTGCTCATGGTAGCACCCTCTGATAGCTGCAGGACAGACAGCATGGGGAAGAGAGGGCTGGAGGTGCCATGCAACCAGGGCAGAGGTAATGCAAGTCCAAGGGAAGGATGAAAGAGGTTGGCCCAGGACGGGAGGCTGAGGAAGAGGAGGGATGTTTAGATTCTGGTTAGGCCCCAGAGGCAGAACCGACAGGTTCAGCCCTGGGCTCTGTTGGGAGGCAGTGGTCACTCCTGTATCTCACGCCGGATGTTATTTACAGGTGCTATCATTTCTTGCCCAACTCCTGGCTAAGAAAAGCTGTCAGTCGCATTCTCACAGACATTTGCTTTCTCCCAGCACAGGAGCAGGGCGAGTTAGGGCATTCTCCTGCTAATTCTGGCCAACCTGTTGGCTGTAAAGTGATCTTTTCTTTAAATCTGCTGTCTCTGACCATCGGTGAGTGTGCACGTCTCTTTGCAAGTTTGTGCACCTTCTGGTCATGTTCTGTTTTTGTTTTGAAGATTTCTTAATATATTTATTTTTAGAGAGAGGGGAGGGGAGGGAGAAAAAGGGGAGAGAAACGTCAATGTGTGGTTGCCTCTCCAATGCTGCCTGTTGGAGACCTGGCCTACAATCCAGGCATGGGCCCTGACTGGGAATCGAACCTATGACCCTTTGGTTCACAGGCCGGCACTCAATCCACTGAGCCACACCAGCCAGGGATGGTTGTGTTTTTTAAAACCATTTTATCAAGTTATAATTTATAGAGGGATCCTCTTTTGCCAGTTTCCCATTCCTATTCTTGACACATTTTCTATATGGGACGGCGTGCAGGGGGCCTGTCCTCTCCCTGTTGATCTGCAGAAGTTCCTCAAACCTTAGTTGGTTTCAGACATTGCAAATCTTATCTCCCATTAAACAGGAAACCGGAGAGAGCACTTTCGATTGAACATAGGTCCCAACTCTTCTGCCTCTGAGACTCTCTCACGTCTGCCTACTTCCCTCCACCGCCAGCCCCTGGCTGTGTGCCTTCAGGCGCCACCGTCTCCTTCCCACCTCCAGTCTCTTCCATTCCAAGGCGCCCTCCACTTCAGATTCAGCGCAGTCTTTCTAAAGCGAGATTTAAAGCCTGACTGCCTTCCTCTCCCGCTCCAATCCTCCCAAGGCTCCCCGGTGTCCTACAGCCTGCATAGAACCCGCCAACTTCTCCAGCTTCCTTTCTCTCCAGTTTTCATCCCCCAAATGGATTAATCACACACACCCACACACCAATTCTCTGTACTCCAGTCAAATAAAGGTTACTTGCTTTCCTGAGTGCATCTCCTCTAGGCCTCTGCTCATGCGGTTCCCACTGCCTGGAAGGCCCCCAACCTGTCTCACTCCACCCAGCACAGCCTTTAGGTCTCCGCTGAGGTGGCCCCTCCTCTGAGAAGCCCTCTGGCTGGGTCAGACATTGCCTGAGGGCTCCTGCAGGAGTGGGATCCCTCGAGGACAGCCCTGATTACCGCACCATCTGCTGTCCTGCCAGTCAGCTCCAGAACTCCGAAACACTCCCACATTTCCTGAGGCTGGGCCTTTGTAGCCAGCCCCTCCCCCAGCCCAGCAAGCAAGCACTGATCTATCACACACAGCAGCTCTGTCCTCCTGAGAATGTTATCTAAAGGGAATCTACAATATGTAGCCTTTTACGTCTGGCCTCTCCCACTGCAGCATCTAGTATTAGAACATAATGCTTTGTGGCCTGTAGCAATAGTCTGTTCTGTTTTGTTACCTAAGAATATTCTATTGTGCGGATGGGCCAGAGTTTGTTTTATAGTCACCGACTGAAGGGCAATTGGGTTGTTTCCAGCTATTGGTGATTAAGAATCAAGCTGCTACAAACATCCACATACAGGCTTTTACGTGAAGTAAACCTTCGTTTCTAACTACGCAGCAGTGGGGCTGTGGCATCGTGTGGTGGCCGCATGGTTAGTGTTTCAAGAACCACCAAACGTTTCCAGAGCCGCTGTCCCCACTTTGCAGTCCCGCCAGCAGCATCTGAGGGGGCCAGTTTCTTCACATCCTCACCAGCCCTTGATATCATCTGCATTTTTAGTTTACCCATTCCAAAAGGTGTGAAACCAAAGTCTTTTTTTTAACGTATTTTTTAAAATTACCTTACTGTTGTTCAATTACAGTTGTCTGCATTTTCCCCCCACCACTCCTCCCCACCCCAGTCAAACCCACCTCCCTCCCTTGCTTCCTCCCTCCCCCTGGGTTTTGTCCATGTGTCCTTTACAGTAGTTCCTGAAAACCCTCCTCCCCACTGCTCCCTCCCCCCTCCCCTCTGGCTATTGTTAGATTGTTCTTAATTTCAATGTCTCTGGTTATATTTTGTTTCCTTTTTTCTTTTGTTGATTATTCCAGTTAAAGGTGAGATCATATGGTATTTGTCCCTCATGGCCTGGCTTATTTCGCTTAGCATAATGCTCTCCAGTTCCATCCATGCCATTGCAAAAGGTAGGAGTGCCTTCTTTCTTTCTGCTGCATAGAATTCCATTGTGTAAATGTACCGTAGTTTTTTGATCCATTCATTTACTGATGGGCACTTAGGTTGCTTCCAGCACTTGGCTATTGTAAAGTGTGCTGCTATGAACATTGGGGTGCAAAGGTTCTTTTGGATTGGTGTTTCAGAGAGCCCAGAAATAAACCCAAGTCTCTTTGGTCAATTCATATCTGACAAAGGGGGCAGAAGCATAAAATGGAGTAAAAACAGCCTCTTCAACAAATGGTGTTGGGAGATCGGCACAGCTACGTGCAAAAAGAAATGGAACTCGATCACCAACTTACACCTTACACAAAAATAAATTCAAGGTGGATAAAACACTTAAATATAAGTCGTGACACCATTAAAGTCCTAGAGGAGAACACAGGCAGGAAAATTTCAGACATTCCACAGCAACATCTTCACTGATATGTCCCCTAGACCAAGGGACATAAAGGAAAAATAAACAAATGGGATCTCATCAAATTAAAAAGCTTCTGCAGGGCTAAAGCCTTTTAAGGCTGGCCTTGTGAGCTGAGGCTCAGGATTCGAGCCCGGCGCCTGAGCATCTGTCCACTGCACGGCGCTGTGTCCTTTTCCTGGCAGAGCCGCTTTCTAGACGCAAAGGAAGGAACCGGGGTGGTGGAGTAGGTGGCCTCTGTGTGCGTCCCCTCCCAGGACCACATCAAAATTACAACTCAATTATACAGCAGTTGGCCTGGAGAAACATCTGAAGACTAGCTGAATGGAACTCCTATAACTAAGGGCAGAAAGAAGAAGCCACATTAGGACTGAAAAAAACCCTGAAAACCAGCTCATAACCAGCAATCAGAATAAAACAGTTTCCTTGAGGGGAAAAAAAAAAGGAAGGAAGGAACGGAGCCGAGAAAACCTGGTCCAATTCAGAAGACGGAGTTTTGGCCAAATCATTGCTGCCTGCTCCAAAAGGCTGTGTGAAGGAGGAAACAAGGGTTTTGGTGCAAGGGTGACTCTGGGTTCAAAGCCAAACTCTACCGCCTGTCTGCGGTGGCCTGCGTCCTGCTGAGCCCCTGCTGTCTCACAGGCGGGTGCAGCTCCGAAGTCCCGTCTCTCGGGCCGAGGTGCTTCCTGGAGCCGGGCCTGTCGGGGAGAGAGCTCCTCACGGTCGACTCGTGCTTCAGTGGTGGAAGAGGCGGCCAGGGAACCTGGACTGAGAGACAGTCATTGCAGGGGCCAGTCTTGGGGAGCCAGGTGGGCTGAGGGCTCTGGGGACTTGGGGCGACTCGTGTGGCCTCAGGGTCCCCGACCACCAAAAGGGATGGAGACTATGAGCCCGTACTGCAGCCTGAGTGACAGTGGATACGATGCAACATGTCTCCTCCTGGAATATTATTCAGCAAGAAAAGGAAATGAGGTCTCAAGTCATGAAAGGGTATGCAGACCCCTTAAAGGCACATTGCTGAGTGAAGGGGCTGCACACCACATGGCTCCAACCACGTCACGTTTTGGAAAAGGCAAAACCATGGGGGATGGCAAAAAGATCAGTGGCCTCAAGGGGCTGGGGGAGGGTGACTAGGCGGAGCACAGAGGGCTTTCCGGCCTAGTCACCCACAGTGGGACCGTTCTGTGGGACACTGTGATGGTGGATACAGGTCTTCGCACGTTTGTCCAAACCCACAGAAAGGGCGCCGCCGAGAGTGAGCTCTAGTGTGGGCTACCAACTTCAGTTAATGTATCAGTTTGGGTTCATCAGTTTCAACAAGTGTGCCTCACTCAGGCAAAGGGCTAATAATGGACAAAACTGGGGGGGGGGGGCGTTGAAGGAACTTATGGGAACTTTCTGTACTATCTGCTCAATTTTCTGTAAGCTGAAACTTCTCTAAAATGTAACATCTACTCATTTTTAAAAAAAAGAGAGAAGGAAAAAGTGTCTCTCCTGCCCTTTGCTGTCAGCCTCACCATCTTCTTGAAAACCTTTGAAGAGGATACCTTAAAAATCAAGTAAATATGGGTATGTACATAGCTCCCTAATATTTTGCATAAAAGGTGGCTTCCTATACACCCTGTTTTGCACCTTGTTTTTCTCATTCCAATCTATTCCATGCACTACAGGCATAGCTGTTGTTCTCACTGTAGCTTTTATTGAAATTCAATTCTCCTTTTTCGCAGCTGCATAGTATTCCACTGTGCCGTGAGAGTGCCACCAGCCCCATGTGGGTAGTCATTGCTGATCTGAGCTTTGTAGCTGACACTGCCACAGATGTCCTCATCATTTTCTACACAAAAACTAGATTTCTACAAGTGGGCTTTCTGAGTCCAAGGGTTTATAGGTTTGTAATTTTGAAGTATCCAGCCAGTTTGTCCTCCACTTGGTATTTACTTAACAACTCTGGGCGTGAGAATCGGATCTTCCTGAACAAACCGGAGAACACCTTTGCCCACCGCCCCTGCACTGGTTCCCCACTACCCCAAGACTATGCCCAGGCCCCCAGTGGGAGGTCTTGGAAGACCTGGGCCTGAAAACCCACCACCCCCAAGTGTCACCGTCTCCTCCCTGCCCCCCACATGGGTGACTTCTCTCAATCTTTGTGTTGCCCGTCCCTCTGTGTGGAACTCTTTCCTTTCTGATTCTGCCTGGCTGGCTCCCACTTGAATTTTAGCTCTAACTTCCCTCCAGTAGCCCCCTTCCCTGGCATACAGCAGGTGCTCGTAGATGCTGCTAGAATGAATGAATGAGGGGGTAAAGGGGAAGGGACAGGCTTATGGAGCAGATGAAGGGGTCTGTAGGCCACTGAAAAGGGCATGTTTCCTCCTGGGGTAATGTGGAAACATAGCAGGCTTCAAGCAGGGTAGGGGCGTGCTGTAAAGATTCCTCTTATTTATTTATTTTTTAGAGAAAAGGGAAGGGAGGGAGAAAGAGAGGGAGAGAAAATTCGATGTACGAGAGATACAGCAATTAGTTGCCTCTCGCAGGTCTCCTACTGGGAACCCGGCCTGAAACCCAAGCATGGGCCCTGACAGAGAATCGAACCAGTGACCTTTTGGTTCGAAGGCCAGCTCTCAATCCACTGAGCCACACCAGTCAGGGCTGAATATGTTTTAGTTGTGAGGAAATGTGCATCTTTCTAAACATACTACATAGTGAGGGGGAGTGGCAGGTCTGATGCCCGATATCATCAGAAGTAAGGTAAGTGGGAGCAATGCAAGTTTTTCCCCTCCAAGTTCATGGGCCCCCCTGAATTCTCTCTGCAGACCCCTTGGGTGTCTGGGGGACCCTGAAAATTCCCCAAACACTGGGATGAGGTGATGTGGTAAGAACACTCAGAAAATGAGCACACCAGACAGAGATGTAAACAAGAGGGATAAGGAGTGATTTCCAGGGATAATGAACAAGCATCCAGACAGACAAGCGTCAGGGCCCAGACAGCTGGGCTGTCTGTCCAAAGACAAACAGGAAGCCTGTGGCCTGCCCCTCCAGCCTCCCTGGGCCCAGCCTTTGTGATGTAAACTCCCAAAAGCAGGACATCCAGCTGGTTTCTAGCTTCCTTCCCTGGCTCCGCTCCGGAAGCGCAGAAAAAATAATCTGACAAGGGAGCATTGCCTGAGTTCTGTGCTCAGCGTCTCCTGGGTTCTGTGTTCTCCCGACACCTCTTGGGTCCCCTCCAGACCCACAGGGCCAGCTCAGGGAGTGCCGCCCAAGTTTCACAGAGGAGGAAACCTAGGCCCAGAACGGCCCAGCTCACCTGGCCTGGCTAAGCCAGGAATGGAATCCAGGTCACTTCAGACTCTTCATTCATTCACTCACTCATTCACTCATTCATTCATTCATTCATTCAAGTGATTCACCAAGTTGTCAAAATGCATCTGAAGAACAGGGGAGAGGATTCCCTGAACACGGCAGCCCCGGTTCAAGTCCTGTGACTCCGACATTGTGTGATTTTAGGCCAGTGGCCACTCTGCTCTTAGCCTCAGTTCTCCACGCCTGCAGATTGGTGGCCTGGCTGATGATGCCCCCTCCGGGGTGGGTGAGAGCCTGCCCACAGCAGGGGCTCAGGAGATGCTTCTCGAATGTATGTCCTTGCCCCCTTTGACTTCCACCCCATCTTATCTGCTTACACCCCTCCTCTTACCTCACTTTGTGGTAAGAGGGTTCCCTGCCCTTGGGCAGGAGAGCTGGGGGCAGGACAAGTGTCGGGGTCTGGTTGGTCCTGCCGTCCCCACTGTGGTACCAGGGGCCAGTGGGCACTCCAGGGGCCCCCACTCCTCATCCTCAGGGCACCTGCACCCCTCAGTTTGGAAAGCTGAGGAATTGATCCCTCTGCCCCCAGTCTGGCTTCTGCTATACACTGATGGTGGAAATGGGAGGCACCAGGGGAGAGGAAGGCACCATGGTCCTCTGGCCACAGGACCTCTGTCCTCACTCTGCCACATTCATTCTCTTATTGAGCGCCTACTGTATGCATAGCCTTCTGCTGGGCGCTGGGGACACAGCAGCAAATAAGACAGAATGACCTTTGCCCTGATGGAGTGATACTCTGGTGGAAAACTGCTGCCATGGAAGCAGGAGGTTACAACTGAGGGGGTCGGGGCTGTGATGGGGAAACCCAGGGGCTCGAGAGAGGGGCCCAGGGCAGTCCCTGACGCAGCCTGCACAGGGAAGAGAGGTGGTCAAGGAAGGCCTATAAGAGGTGTGAAACTTGAGAAACAAACAGCAGTTCATTCAGGTAAACAGTAGGGGAACAGTGCTCCAGGCAGAGGGTGTGGCTTGAGAAAGGTCTGAAAGTGGATGCAACGCCCCCCGCCCCCGCAATGCACACAGAAAGATTAAAAAGCACATTACAACACTACATTGATTCAAACTGTGAGGTCCTGGAACAAGCCTTGAACAGCAGATAAGGAAAACAGATGAGTCCAGAAATAGATATTCATGGAGCACCAACTATGTGCAAGGTGCCGGGGAGGTCTTGAAGACAGACAACCTAGCCACCTGGGCACCGCACGGTCGGGCTGGCGGACGCACAGGCAGCTGTGGGAGGCAGGGATGTCCAAGAAGAGGGTAACAGGATGGAGGAGGAGTCAGATGAGCAGCGGGTGGGACTACATTCTAGGCGGAGGGAACAGCACTGGACCTTGGTGTGAAGAGGGATGGTCTTCAACTCCACTGATCACGCAATGTTCCACTTGCCAGCAAGCAGATCTCCAGGAACCCACCCACTTCTGGCCATCTCCTCGGGCCCACTCCCACACCGCCGGCCGTTCTCCGCCTGGACCAGAGCAGTCCTTCCTCCCAGGTCTGCAGGTTCCTACTCTCACACACAATCTGTTCTCCCGCAACGGCCAAAGGAGGCCAAAGTCCCCATTAAGCTTGGTTTGTATTTGAGCAGCTGTCGAGGTGCTCAGCCCTGCCCAGCTGAGTCAGGCACCTAAAGAGGAACTGCCTCACCAATCAGGTCTGGCAGGCACCAGGGCAGGTATGGGCTCCAGGCACCTGGGCAGGCCCTTCACTTGGAGGGATCATCGAAGCCGTGTTTCCATCAAGACAGGACTTGGAGTGGCTGGGCTTATAGTCCCCACTGGCTCCGGCTGGGAATCATCGTGGAGCATGGTGTTCGTGATATCTGCTTCATGATGTGTCTGACCGTGAGCCCTGAAGAAACAGACAAGGACACAGACTCAGAGCAGTTGAGAGGTTTACCCTGGGTTACACAGCCTGGCCTGGACTGGGGCCCGCTGGTGTGTAGAGACACCACTTTGGGTCCGGCTCCCTGGGTCACAGATCTGACGCTGGTTGACTGGGTGAAATGCAGCAAGTCACTCTGCCTCTCTGGGCCTCATTTCCTGATCTGTAAAAGGGAGGCGGGGACGGCACTGCATGGGGAAGGGAACAGCACGTGCAAAGGCCCCGAGACAGAGTCGTGTCTTTGTGCTGAGAGGGACACTGAGGAAGCAAGTAGCTGAATTGGAGAGACTCAGGGGGAGGAGGGGAGGAGGGAGGGCAGGGAAGTGCCGGGGCAGATCGCGCAGGGCCCTGTGGGCCATGGTGAGAACTTTGGCTTTTATCCTGAATGAGGGGGGAGCCATGGAGGATTCTGAGCAGAGGGTGGACATGACTCGACTTGGGTGTTCCCAGGCTACGTCTGGCCCAGAGGGGTAACAAACTGTGGGGGGGGGGTGAGTGTAGAAACAAGGAGACAAGACATGGTGGGGCTGGACTGGAACAAGGCAGAGGGGAGGGGAGAAGTCCACCAGCCTTTGCTCATCTCCACATTTCCTCCCGCACTGGCTCCCAGCAGCCCCAGAGGTGAGGCTGGGACTTTAGCCCAGGAGGCTGAAGGTTGAGGTAAGGGTGACTGGGGCGGATCGCAGCAGGGAGTGAGGGGCGGGGCCCCACTTGGTGGCTCCCACACTAAAGTGGCTGGACCACTTGGGCAGGTGCGTGGGCTGCTGACACACGTGTGCACATGTCACTTACCCGCTGGGAGCAACCCTGCTGAGCCCTCCCTGTGCTGGGCAGTGGCCGGATATGAGGGTTCCCCTTCAGTCCCAGCCTCCCTCCTGTGGCTCAGGATCTGACACTGGTCCACTGGGCAGCGGGGACAGTCATTCTGCTTCTCTGAGCCTGTTTCCTCATCTGTAAAATGGGCATAATGACAGCACCCATGCCCTGGAAAGAGAATAACACCGGCAAAAGCCCCGAGGTACAGCTCCGCCCTAGTATTTTTTAGCCTGAAATTCTCCCTAGGACCGGGCCATCAAGAGGAAGAATCTGGCTGTGCAAAGGCTTGGAGTTGAGCAACAGACTGGCGCAGCCAGGGGAGGAGTGGGGGTCGGAGAATTCTCTAAGGCTGCTGAAGTAGCGCTGGGACAGGGGTCTCCGGGAAAGAGCTGAGACCACAGATTAACTGAGACATCCCCACATCCCTGTCCCAGTGGAGGCTGCCGGGCCAGTCCAGCCTCCCTGAGTGACTCATTCAGGTCCCACCACCAGGTTCTGACTCACATCTTCTGGCGCGTCCAGGGCAGCTGGACCCCGCCCCCCACCTTTACCTCAGACTGGGGCACATCCCATGGATGCCTCAGAGACCCTTGGGATCACTCAGGCCCAGGCAAGTGCCCGAACACTTCTGTGCCTCAGTTTATTCACCTGTAAATGGGAGAAATGAGAGTTCCTGTCGCACAGGTGAATGCAGGGCTATGCTCAATAACTACTCGAGATTATACTTATTATGGTGATTATTAGTCAGATGGCAGAAAGCGCCTTCCCCGGAGTCCGACGACCCCCCAACCCCCACCCCCCGACCCCAGCCTCAATTCTGGTGCCCCTCCTCCCCTCCCCCCTCGGAGCCTCAGTTTCCCCACTCCAGCTCTGAGGGGACAGGGGCGGCTGGGGGACCCGCGCCTCTCTGGCCGGCAGGGGCAGCACAGAGCTGCCCGGGACATCCGGAAGGGCCCCGCCTCCGGCCCCGGCCCGGCCCCGCCCCGCCCGGCTACCCAGAACCGGGAGGAGGCGGCGGCGGTGTCCACGACCCAGACGGTGCGCGCGGCAGTGGCTGTGTTGGGACGTGGGGCGCCATGGCGGCCGCCGAGCGCCGCGCCTTCGCGCACAAGATCAACAGGTAGCGCGGCCGCTGGATCCCTTCCTGGCGGCCCCACGTGCCAGAGCCCCGCCCCAGGGTGGTCCGGCCCAACCCTGCCTGGGCGCCCCCCCTTCAAGACCCTTCCGCCTTCACCAAGTCCGCCAGTGCCGGTGGAGGCGGGAGGGTGGCGGGGTCCGAGCTAGGGGTCGCGTCCGGGCAGCGAGTACGATGGTGGCTGAGGTCCACCCTGGGAGCGGTGGGACCGTGGGGGCGTGGCCCGGGGGCCTTCCTGGAGGTGGTGGTGCAGGGAAAGCTGGAGCCGGGCGTCATTTGCGCCCCCTCCCAATCTCCTGGCCCTTCTCGATCCCCGAGCTCGTCCCATCCTCTGTGCCTGGTTTGGGGCGCTGGGATTTGGGAACAGGAATAGTACTCTTGGCAGCCTTTGAACCTTATGGATAAGTTTCCCGTGCTTTCCATCAGGGTCTCGGGTCCAGCTGTCTGGGGGGCAGGGGACAGCTGTGGATGTCCCCACGCCCTGCTCAGGCTGTCCTAGCACCGGCTGGACGGGCTGGAGATGGATGGATGATTGAATGGAGAGAGTGGGGGCTGGGGACAGGACCAGCTGGTGGGCAGACGGGGGAGGGGACAGGCACCAGGCGCTGGGGGATCCATTTCCGTGGCCTGGGAGAAGGATGTCAGACTCTGCGGATGAAGAGCCTCTTCCCCGTTGCGGCTTTTGTCCCCACAGAGGGGTCAGAATCTGCTTATGGTCCTCTCCACAGAGGAACTGACCTGGCCACCCCCAGGTGAAAAAGCCAGCCTGTGGGTCCAGCACTGTCCTGATGGAGACACAAGAAAAGGTCCTACCCTTGGGGGCAGATACAGTGCAGGAGACGGATGAGAAACACAGTGAAGTAGAGTATTTGTTAGTGACGAGTGCTCTGGGGCACCCAGGCAGAGAAGGCACGGAGGAGGGTAGGGCTGTTGCAGGTACGGGAGGTGGGCCCGGGATGCCTGGAGGAGAAAGTGCTGTTCGGTCCGTGCCCGTGTGGGAGGAGGGTCCAAACGCCCGAGAGGGCCGGTGTAAAGGTCCTGTGCGTTCACAAAGGCCTGCCTGATGTGGCCACAGATCACCCGAGAGTGAGAGCGAGGAAGGGGACAGTGGGAACAAATGGTGCAGGGCCTTGCAGGTATGGGGGGGACTTTAACTTTTATCCCCATTCAAGGGGGAGCCACGAAGGGTTCTAAACAGAGACGTGACCTGATGGCTGGGGCAATTTTTGTGTCTGTCATCTCCGTCTCTGAACCATCTCTCTGTCTTAGATCTTTGGTGTCCCTGGGCCTGTTCCTGTGTCCTTGGGTGCTAGCTCCTACCCTGTGAGTGGGAGTCCTGGGTCCCACGTTGGGGAACAGATGCTACAAAGCCTAGGGTGAGAAGAGCGGAGAGAGGTCCTGGGGCCCCAGTGAAACCGAAGCACAAGCAAATGGCTCAGGCTTTCCTGCTGCTCTCTGATGAGGTCTCTGGAGCTGCGAACAGACACCCAGGTGTCGGCGTGCTCAGGTCTGGGCCTTCACTTACTCATCCCACAGGTGCCACAGTAACCTGAACATAAGGCAGGCCCCAGTTTCCTAAGGAACAGATTCCAGGAAAGACAAGATTTTGGAGGAGAACTTAAAAGTACCAACTCTAATGAATGTAAATAACATAGACAAGTGTTCTCGTATGCAGTATAATGTGTTCATTCTTTTCCCTTGTGCTATTTAAAATAAAATACAATGTAGAATGGTGAAAATGGCCAGCGCTTATAACACGCTTATCACACACTGGTCTCCCTCTGGGATGTCAATTGTTTAATTGTCACCAGAGCCCCTTGACACAAGCATGACTGTTGAAACTGGTTAGGTCATTGCTGAGGGTCTTTTGTGGGGAAGTGAGCCCAGAAGTGTATGGCCCCAGAGTCCAGAACAGTCTTGGAAACTGCCTCTCCCTGCCGCCGCATATCCCTGAGCAAGTCTGCTCATTCTTCCTGGGCGTCTGTCACAGCGTCTTCTCTCTGCCCCTCAGCGGTCTGACGTGGCAGCTTGCGTTTCTCATTTAAAGACGATGTGTAGGACTGGTGGAGGGCCATGAAACAGACATTGACGAAATTCCAAAGGTACCTCTAGGATTTCGAGGAAGTGGCTCCTTCCTGCTCTGTCCCAAAATACATCTGCGAATATGAGCGATTGCATATATCATTATTACCTTTTTAAAAAACTGTTAGGCAAGACATGCATGCAGGGAAGTGCAAAGTTGAAAGAGTAATTATAAAACACATGCCGAGGAAAAAGTCAGTCGGGTCAAGAGTGAGGCTAGCTCCTTCTTCCCGGGCCTCCCCATTCCAGCAGCCCCTCCTGAGCTGCACCTCATTCTGCCCCTCTTGCCTCACTCGGATTATGGTGTTTCTTCATCCAAGGTGGCTCCTTGTCTGCTGTGGGTTAGTTTTGCCTGTTGAGAACATCCTATAAATGGAATCCTGTGGACCCAGCTTTCACCCGGAGTAATGTCAGGAGGAAGGTTTACCTGTCCCTTTGCCTGAAGTCAGGTTTGTCCTTTGCATCACTGCATGGTATTCTGCAGCCTGTTCATTCTGTGTTGTTGGTCAAGGAACACGTGAGTCGATTCACTCTGGGGCTGACACTGTCAGGGCTGCTGAGAACATTCCTGGCCACGCATTTCCTCCCAAGTCCCTGCGCCTCCGACTGGAATTGCTGGACGGGCATGTCTTTGACTTCCCTGGATACCCACAGACGGTTTTCCGGGGGAGGGGTGGCAACTTGCAGCGTGTGAGCGTCACCCTTGTTCTGCCTCGTCACTGGCACTCATACTGTTTGTCTCTAAAACTTTCCGCCAGTTCAGGGGGGTGGTGTGGGGTCAGAAGAGGAATCTCTTTGTGGTTTTATTCGGGTTCACTTTCTTCCCTCGCTTTTTGCACAAGTGGGAACACACAGCATTCGCGGCGTCTGTCATTCTTGTTCTGATTTTACTGTCCTCCTCTCCTGTGAGGGTAGACCTTCGTTAATCTGGCCGGCCCTGGGGGCGGTCCCTGGTCTCCAGCGGTGCTCCCTCCTTCCCCTCCCAGCTTCTCCTTAGTGTCGCGCAGGGTTGTCAGTTTCTCACCTTCAGAGGATGTAGCTCATCAATAGCTATAACCGCCACCTCAGGTTTTTTTCAAGCCTCACCTGAGGATATGTTTTTATTGATGTTAGACAGACCTTTAGGTGTATGGGATGATGCTGCGACCAACCGAGTCACCTGGCAGGGGTCCACCTCCTGACCTTCAGTTTGCCTCATTTTGGTTGTAAGATCACTTCCGGGGGAAGTCACTTAACTCAGCTCAACAGTTAGCCTGCCTTCTTGAAACGTGCTTTATACAGGGGCATCTGAGAGGGAGGCAGAAAGGGAGAGGTGGGGGTGAACCCCAGGGGTGGGTTCCAAACACCCAAGAGGCTAGGGCTGCCCTTAGTGAGACGGGGAGGCGGTGGGAGAGCAGGCGGTGGCCGTGTTTCCTGCAGGACCCCCGTGTAGGCACGGGAGGGGGGCAGGTGCCACACGGGGTGGACCTGAGGACTCATTAGAGCTCGGAAGGTGCTGAAGCCCCAAGGCTGGACAGGTCCGGTGTGCAGGGGCGTGTGGGCAGGAACGAAGTAGGTTCTGAAGCCCCTGTTCCTGGCCCAGCCCCCGCATGGGCCCCACGGAGGACCTGGTGCAGAGGGGCACAGACGCAGACTTCCAGCCCAACGCAGCGCTGGCCCTGCTGTGTTCTGCCGCTGACCCTCGGTGGAGCACGGCCCTTCTCCGAGCCTCTCTCCTTTGGTGTCAAAAACAGGGCCAGGCCCTGGCCAGTGTAGCTTGTTTGGGCATCGTCTTGCAAACCAAAGGGTTGCTGGGTCGCTGGTTTGATTCCCCATCAGGGCACCTGCCTGGGTTGCCGGTTCCTCTCAGGTTGGGGCATGTGCAAGAGGCAACCGATTGATGTTTCTCTCTTGCATGGACGTGTCTCCCCTTCTCTTTCTGTCTCCCTTCCTCTCTCTCTAGAATCAAGAGAAAGGGGGAAAAAAAACAGGGCCAGAATTTCAGTTTCCCAAAATCCTCTTTGAGGCAACACAGTGACAGCGAGCCTTAACTGAGTGCTTATCGTGTGCCAGGCCCTGCGACCAACGCAGCTCCCTGAGGTGTGGGTACAGTCTCCCGGGCGCTGGGGCCATGGCGGGTCCAAGTACGGAGCCCCGTGGCCCGGGAACTGGCTCCCGCAGCTGTGGCGTTGTGGGCCCATCCTTCTCCCACTCCTGGGGCCTCTCTCTGAGCCTAATGACAAACTGAAGCTGGAGCTCCAGCCCTCCCCCACCCCTCCCTGCGCTGGGGCAGCAGCTGCAGAACAGCTGGGACCAGGACACAGGCAGGTCCCTTGTCCCAGCGTCTTTCGTACATTTTCCCCAAAGTTCATGTGTGCCCAGGCTTCCAGAGGAGGTGGCTCCAATTTTGGGAATTCCAGGACAAATCCTTGGTTTTGAACATCCTCTGAATTTCCTAGAATCACCCCCCACCAGCCAATAGAAGCAACACTCAGGGACAGTTGGCAGAAAGACAGAATACAGGGAGGGGAAAGGAGTGAGGCCGGGGCCTCAAACCGGAAGCCCCAACGTTGGATCAGCGTTGTCGTCAAATTTTTTCGACCCGCCCAGATTTGAATTCAGGGGCTTCCGGTTGGGGCTGAGGCTGTCTGTTGGCTTCAGTCTCCCCTCCCCCTCCCCAGTCTTACCTGGGCCCACGGCACAAGTCCATGTCATTGGTGGCCTGTGGGCCATCTATCAAGTTTGCAGTCCTCAGAGTAGTACTTTTGGGGAGCACAACTTTGCATTATGAAAACCACCAAGCACACAGAACAGTTAGAAGCAGAAGGAGGCCTGCACACTCGGGCAATTGCCTCCAAACCTTCAGAGGAACTGAGGCCCAGAAAGGGTGTCCCCACTGCCCAAAGCCTCATAGCCTAAAGGTCTGGGGCTTCCCAACTTATGGTGGATTTAAGAAAGCTGGACCAGGTGGGAGTTTGGGAGGGACTCACTCATTCCTTCGAGCACCTATTATATGCAGGACGCAAGGCTGGGGCCTCCAGGGAGACCACACAGTCCTGGCTTCGACTCCCCAGAGATCAGGCTCCAGGCTCAGCACAGAGCCCAGCCTCGGGGCATTTGCACTTGCCGTCCCCACTGCCTGGCACACTTTCCCCAGACAACTGCGTGGCTCCCTCTCCTCCCCCTGCTTCCAAGCTCTGCTGAAGGAACAGAGGGCCAGGGGGACCCCTGCCCCCACTGGGTCTGTCCCGGATTCCCCTGCTGGCCCTCTCCTGGTGGGTCTTGTCCCTCCCTGACTTCGAAGGGCAGTGCAGGTTTAGGGACTCAGGGAGGTCACAGCCCTCACCTTGCTTGCACGGTGTGCTCTGAGAGTTATGCTGGCCTCTCACACACCTTCAGCCTCATCTCAGACTCCCTGAGAACGTACATATGTGGAGAGCCCTCTGAATCCCAGGCCCCTGCTCAGCTCCCCATAGCAGCCCTGAGGACGGGGCAGCTACAAATGTGTAAACTGAAGCTCAGAGGCAGGAGTGACCTGTCTAGGCTCTCTAGTGAGTATAGGGTGGGGATGTGTTTGAGGGACCTCAGGGTAGATAGAGGTCCCCCAGATGAGCAAGCAGAGACCAGAGTGCTGGTGTGGGGGTGGGGGACTGGACAGAGGGATCTCTGCCCCTCGGGCCCTGCCCAGTGGCAATTGCCTGGTCTGTGCTTGCGGGGAGGGCGGGAGGGGCCCACAGTGTGCGACCTGGACCTGGAAGTCTGCGTTCTTTTGGCCATGCAGCCTGTTTTTTTCTTGCCACAGCCTGGACTTTCCTCTCGTTGAATGAGTTTGTTGGCCCCGAAGCTCTGGGTCTCAGGGCCCTGCTCCCCAAGTTTTCCTGCCCACAGCGGCCCCCTTCCTGTCCCCACAGGACAGTGGCGGCCGAGGTGCGGAAGCAAGTGTCCCGGGAACGCAGTGGCTCTCCCCACTCCAGCAGGCGCTGCAGCAGCTCCCTGGGGGTAAGTTCTGGGGAGGTGCCCCCGACCCTGACCCTGCCTTCTGACAGAGGCAGGGTTCCCCTCTGCCGCGACTCTGACTCACCCACTGGCCCCCTGAGTGCCCTGTCCTGTGGAGAAGCAGAGGTGACTTTGACCTAGCTGAGGCAGGGAAGGGAAGGGGTTCCTGGCCTGGCCCCTCGCTGTCCCCATTCCTGCTTCCCTGTAAGTGGGGAGAGTGGTCCCCTTCTCTGCAGCTGCTTCCTTTGGGAGTGTATGGGGGGGGGGTATCTCCCAGTGGGTGGTCGAGGTGGGGGTAGGAGAGGCTCCAGCCTAATGTAGCCCCACCTCCTGCTGCCTGGACCACCCAGATGAAGATGGGGGAGGGCAGCCTGGGGGATGGGAGGTACCTCCAGCTGCAGAGGAGGGGGGTGGGGCCATCTTTCCACAGGGCCTTAGGCATTGTCTGTTTCTTTGTAGCAGTCAACAGGCCTTTCCTTCCAGCATTAGTTCCCTGTGCTTCCAGGCACAGGGTGTGATTTCCTGCCTGGAAGGAGGGGTGGGGCTGGCTGAGCTGGAGTGGAAGAAGAGAGTCTGAGGTCACTGCCCTTCATGGAACCTCTGCAGCTCCAGCACCCTTTATGGCTCCCGCTGCCCTCATATTTGAGTCTGAGGCCTGCCTGTGCTCACGTTCACCCTCCACCCCCATTCCTGGTGCCCAGGGCAGGGGTCACAGCCACTTTCCTCTGTCGCAGGTCCCACTGACTGAAGTCATTGAGCCCCTGGACTTTGAGGATGTGATACTGAGCCGGCCGCCAGATGCTGAGCCCGGGCCCCTCCGAGACCTGGTTGAGTTTCCAGCCGATGACCTGGAGCTGCTGCTGCAGCCCCGAGAATGCCGGACCACGGAGCTCGGGATTCCCAAGGACGAGTGGGTTCAACCCCGTGCCCTCCCAGCTGTCACTCCACTGTCTCGGTGCACCACCCCCATCAGCACCCCTTTCCCATCCAACTCCCAGCAGCCCTGAATTCAGATCCTGCCTCCTCTGTGGATAAGCCACGCCCTCTCTGAGCCCCCATTGCCCTGCCTCTGTTTACCCTGAGTTTGTTGTATGCAGAAAGCTGGATGCCCAGGTGCGGGCTGCGGTGGAGATGTACACAGAGGACTGGATCATCGCCCACAGAAGGTGGGTCTGGCTGGGGGCAGCTCAGGGTGGAGGGTCAGGAGGCCGGGTCGCAGTGCGGAAGAGCCCATTGTCTGCGGCTGGTCCTCCTGCTTGTCTGCCCACGGTGCCTGCAAGGACAGCTGGACTTCAATGGTAGAGTACAGCATAGGTGGGCGGCCTTGCTGGTATCACCCGGGCCTTGCAGGTGTGTCAGGGTGCATCAGGGAGCCTGGGGGATCCCTGGTCCCTGCTACCCACCCAGCCCTGCCTCCTCCTAGGTACCAGCATCTGAGCGTGGCATACAGCCCCATCACTACAGAGACCCAGCGAGAGCGGCAGAAGGGCCTCACCCGCCAGGTCTTTGAGCAGGATGCTTCTGGGGATGAGAAGTGCGGCCCAGAGGACGTGGTGAGGGAGCCCTGGGCGGGGGTATGTGTGTGGCCTCCAGCCTCACTCTCAGTCACATGTGGTGAGAAATGACCCGAAGAGCCTTGAATTCAAAAGGAAAGGTATTGGCCTCATGAGTGAAAAGTTAAGGTAATAATTGTAAACATTTATTAAGTGCTTAGTGTATACGGGACGTTTAATATTTGTCCTCATCTTTCATCCTGTGAGGCCAGGTGACCATTGCACCCATTTCACAGGTAAAACAACTAAGGCACAGCAAGGTGATTAGAGGGCCTTTACTATCCTACTGGGTCCCTAGCCTATATTTTGTCAGCCACCATTTATTGAGCAGCTACTTTATAACAATGATGATCATACCAAGGATTATTGTTACTGTTTTCATTGTTCCTATTTATAGATGTAGTTGGGGAAACTGAGGCCCTTAGAATTGGGATCCAGACCCAAGGTTACAGAGCTGAGATTTGAACCAGGGCAGTCTGGCTCTGACCATTGCTTTGTCTGGGAGGTCAGGCAGGATCCTGTGCCAGTGAGTTCCAGTAAAAAGAACTCTCCCCCAGGTTCGATTCCCAGTCAGGGTACATGCCTAGGTTGCAGGCCATGGACCCCAGCAACTGCACATTGATGTTTCTTTCTCTCTCTCTCCTTCCCTTCCCTCTCTAAAAATAAATAAATAAAATCTAAAAAAAAAAAAGAAAGAAAGAAAGAACTCTCCCCCTCCTGGCAACAGTGAGCAGAGTCCCAGGGAAGGCTCTCATTGGCCCAGTCCAGTTATGTCCTTACTTTGGAGCCACCCTCTGGGACTTGGTAGATGTTGTGTTAGGATTAGCCAGAGGAGGGTCATGTGAAGCCCGGAACATAGGGATAGGAGTAGCCTTGCCAACAATGGTAAAGGGGTGAGGCTTGCCAAATAAGCTTGCACAAGGAGGGTCAGCAAAGCCACCAGGTGACCCTTGTAGTGGTGACTTAGCGGTTGACCATTTTGCACTGACAGGATGACCACCGGCACTCCTCGGGCTCCCCAGAGGACACTCCGAGAAGCAGTGGCGCCTCTGGCATCTTCGACCTGAGGAACTTGGCAGCTGACTCACTGCTGCCCTCGTTGCTGGAGCGCGTGGCCCCTGAGGACGTGGACCGACGTAATGAGGCCCTGCGGAGGCAGCACCGGCCCCGCACCCTGCTCACCCTCTACCCGGCACCTGACGAGGTGGGTGCCTGCAGGCCCACATAGGCCCTGAGGCCAGTACCCATCCAACTGACTTGTATCCCTATATAATACCCCACCAGCATGTACTGGGTACCTACTGTATACCCTGTATTATATTCAGTGGCTTATATTGGTTGCCTAATATGTACTTTTATATTTATTCAACAAATACTTATTGTGTACCTTCTGTATAGTCCTATCTTGAATCAAACAGAATTTATTGAGATCTTATTGTGTGCCTCTGTTTATCTAACCAATGCTTATTGGTGGGGCACCTAGTGTATATGCTTTATTTTTATTCATAGCTTTCATTAGACACCTATTATATCCCCTATATTTATCCAACCCACTTTTATTGGTTACCTAGTGTATATATACCTATGTTTTCATTCAATGATTTATTGACTGTTTACTGTATACTCCTATATTTATTCAATCAATGTTTATTAGGTACCTTATATCTATATATACACACATATATACATATGTATACATATATGTGTATATATATCTATATATACCTCCAGTCAGCATTAATCGAATGCTTTCTGTATACACCTGTGTTTATCCAATTTTTAGTAGGTACCTACTGTATATCTCTGTATTTTTTCAACCAACGTGTTCGAGTGCCTGTTGTGTGGCAGGCACTGGGGATACAGACACGGGCTAGACAGGCCCAGTCCCTTCCCACCCAAGTTTACAGTCTAGTGGAGGAGAGAGCCTCCCACCAGGAAGTTACAGCCCAGACAGAGGAGTACCACAGTAGGTGCTGGCAGTTGTCCCGCACCTGACCTTCAGTGCCCCCACCACACGGCCCATTGCAGCAGAGCATCGTGAGCACCTGGAGAAGGTGCCTGCCCAGGCCTCAGGGGTCAGGGAGGGCTTCCTGGAGGAAGTGCCAGCTAAGCTGCGGCCTGAACTATGAGCAGATGTTGGCCAGATAAAGAGGAGGGGAGAAGAAAGGCCTGACAGGCTGGGGACAACATGTGCAAAGGCTCAGAGGCAAGGGAGTCAGGCTGGGGTAGAGCTGGTCCCAGGCCTCGCAGTGGAGGAGGACGCGTCCCAGCTGCCCCTGGGCTCTTGGCAGGATGAGGTCGTGGAACGCTGCAGCTACCCGGACCCGCCCCACGAGCACTTCGGACAGAGGATCCTGGTCAAGTGCCTGTCTCTAAAGTGAGTGTGCTTACCTGCCTGTCCCTTCAGAAACGCAAGGGGGCCGGATAGGTTACGGTGTGGCACCCACTCGGTGCTCGCTGCGAGAGCCATGCCTTGACCGTGTGTAGCCCCGAGACCAAGGAGGCTGTGGGCTCTTAGGAGGGAAATAAGGCTTCCCTCTTTATTATTCAAAGCCACCAATCCTTAAATGCTAGCTGTGTGCCAGACTCTGTTCTCAGCCCTTCACATACATTAACTCTATTCTTCACTACAATCTTGTGAGGTGGACGCAAGTGGGAAAACCCAGGCACAGCATGATGAAGTCATGGTACCCCAAAGCACACAACCTGTGAGGCCAGGGGCCAGCACGGGCCCACTCCATGGACCCAGGTGGAGGGGGTGCTGGTGACCCTGGGGCTTGAGGCCCCTTCCACATCAGCCCCCCAGGGAGCAGCCAAAAATGTGTGGGAATAGAGCTGAACAGGATGTGGACTTGGACCCGAGCCTGGCCCCGCCCCCCCATCCCGAGTTCCTGCTTGGACGGGGGCAGGAAAGGGAGGCCTGTCTGGCTTGAGGCCTGGGTAGGCTGCCTGCCCCAAGCACAAGAGTTGGGAACCGGCTCTGTGAGCTTATCCAGTCATTCAACACTCATTGAGTGCCTACTGTGTACAGGGTTTGTAGCTGTGGGATGACCACACAGGACTCTAGGTCGGGCACACAGCACACCCATAGGCAGGCAGACCTCTGGAGAGGGGAAGAAAGGCCAAGAGGTGGGGTGGGGTCGAGCCATGCAGGGATTTGTTCTCAGGGCAGTGGGGAGCCTCAAAATTTAAGTTTTAAGATACTTCCTTAGAAGGCAGGTAGTGCCCTGGCTGGTGTGGCTCAGGGCACTACCTGTGGATTGAGTGTCGGCCTACAAATGAAAGGGTCATCGGTTCAACTCCCAGTCAGGTCACATGCCTGGGTAGCAGACCAGTTCCCCAGTAGGGGGCACATGAGAGGCAACAACACATTGATGTTTCTCTCCCTCCTCCCTCTCTTTCTCCCTCTCTTCCCCACTCTCTAAAAATAAAATAAAATAAAAAAGGTAGGTAGTGAGTGGGGGCCAGCAAGGCAGAGTAAGATAGGGAGGTGGTTACAGTGGCCATTCAGGATTCAGCCCAGGGTGGCACCAGGGTGGCACAGGTGGAAGAGGACACCCCTGAGAGGGGAGACAGGGAGGCCCAAGAGTTGAGAATTTCAAGCTGGGGGAAGATTGTTGGGCACAAAGCTGACTCTGCGAGCTGAACAAGGGCCGTGATTTTTGGGTGGGGGGCTCTGTGTGAGTTACTGACAGAGGAGGGGAGGAAAAATCAGTGCCTCAGTTTCCTCTTCTGCAACATGGGACAGGTCTTTTCTGCAAGCCCTTAAGTGGTGGCTCTATGTGGCCCAGGGGGAATTAGATGCCCTCCATGCTGCACCAAAGCAGGGCCGGGCCTCGAAAGGGAGCGGGGTGCAGGTGGCGGGAGCGTCAGAGAGAGCCTCCGCCAGGTCACCCGTTCTCCCACAGGTTCGAGATCGAGATCGAGCCCATCTTCGGCATTTTGGCCCTGTACGACGTGCGGGAGAAAAAGAAGGTAGGAGCCCCTTTCTCCCCTTTCCTCCCTCACTGCCTTCCTCGTTGCAGGGCCGTGGGCTTTCTGGAGGTGGTGGCCCAGCTGCCTCTTGTGCCCCCAGATCTCGGAGAACTTCTACTTTGACCTGAACTCAGACTCCATGAAGGGATTGCTGCGGGCCCATGGCACTCATCCGGCCATCTCCACCCTGGCCCGCTCCGCCATCTTCTCCGTGACCTATCCCTCGCCTGACATCTTCCTGGTCATCAAGGTGCCCACTGGGGCTGGGCAAGGGCTGGGTAATGGTGAATGCCATAGGTGCAGTCCCTGCTCTCGTGGAAGAACACAGACATGTCCCAAGAAGGATGAGTAGGCCTCTTGTGGGGAAAGTACAGGCAGTGGGGCAAGCCCAGAGGAGGCTCCCAGCCCAGGTGGGGAGAAATCACTGAGGGCTTCTATGGAGAGGCAACAGTCAAGCCAAGACCCATGAGTGAGCAGCCTGTAGAGAAATGGAAGCCTGGCATAAGGGGACAGGCATTTAAAATATTTTTTTTTAAACTGGAGAGCTTTTCAGCTTTTTAGGGGAGGAAAGACCTAGTTGGCACATGTATTTGGGATTTTGTTTCCAGGAGTGCGCTCAAATCTCCTTTTCCAAACATTTAGTTAGGTTACACTAGTGATATTAGTGGGGCAGCTATAGGCAGGTACTGCTCAGTCTGTCAGGCTTCTCAGGGAGTCCTGCCTCTAGTCCTCACGGCAGTCCTGGGAGGTGGGGGTTGCCACGGCTCCATTTTACCGATGGGGAACAGGTAAGGGACCTGGTCCAGGATCCCACAACTGGGGAACATTCAGGATTGAAGTCCAGTTCTTGCGCCCCAGAGCTGTACTTGGAGTGGCCTCTGTTCATACCAGTAAAGAATTGTAGATGTAGGGAAACTGTGGAGCCTAGGCTTTGGGGCAAGTTCAAAAGGTGGGGAGGGGACAGCTGGCCAGGCAAGTCCACTGCTAGCATTGAATCCCAAGGACAGTGGGAGCCATGGGAGGTGTTAGAGCAAAAGCTCTAGTGGTTGAGGTGTGTGTGGGGGGGCTCATGGCAGGTTCAGGTTAGGGGTAGGGTGGGGAGGTTAGGGTCCAGCAGTGCCTCACTGGGCCCGCCTGCCTGCCCCTCAGCTGGAGAAAGTGTTACAGCAGGGGGACATCAGTGAGTGCTGTGAGCCCTACATGGTGATGAAGGAGGCAGACACAGCCAAGGTAAGCAGGTGGGGGCTGGTCCTGGTGACAAACAGGCTACCTGGCAGGGCAGATGCTGCATTCAGCAGGCCGGGGGCACTGAGCTTGTGGATGTCGGAGGGTCTTCCCACAGAACAAAGAGAAGCTGGAGAAGCTGCGCCTGGCGGCCGAGCAGTTCTGCACCCGCCTGGGCCGCTACCGCATGCCATTTGCCTGGACGGCTGTGCACTTAGCCAACATCGTGAGCAGTGCTGGGCAGCCTGACCGTGATTCCGACTCAGAGGGTGGTGAGGAGGCGGGGCTGATGGTCGGGGGCGGAGCTACTGGGAAAAGGGAGGGGCGCCCTCTGCTGGCTGTACTCTGTACTAGGTTGAGTCTGCCAAGTCCTGTACCTCTACCTGTCACTGCCTACCCCAGAGCGCCGACCTTCCTGGACTGACCGCCGCCGTCGGGGGCCCTCAGACCGCATGAGTAGTGGGGACGACTCCTGCAGCTTCTCTAGCTTCCGCCCTGCCACACTAACTGTCACCAACTTCTTTAAGCAGGTATTGTGGCCATAGGGGAGGGGTGCCAAGGGACACCCTGGTGGCCGCACAGGCCCTGGGGACTCAGCTCATGAGGATGGGTCTGGTGCAGGAAGCCGAGCGGCTCAGTGATGAGGATCTCTTCAAGTTCCTGGCTGACATGCGGCGCCCGTCATCCTTGCTGCGGCGTCTACGGCCAGTGACTGGTGCGTGGCGCACCCGTAAAAAAGAGGTGTCACTCCTACAGTCACTGAACAAACACGCTGACCTGCTGTGTGTGGCCCTGAGGATGCAACAGTGACCGTGATAGACAAATCCCACCCTCGGGGGCTGGACCTTCCAGTGGGGGCCACGGATTAGAAACAGAATAAATAAGACAGATGTTGGGTCAGTTGAGGAATGTAGTTGCTGAGGGGCAGAGCTGATCAGATATGGGGGCAAGAGGTGGGAGTTGAGGGCAACTTCTGGCCTTAGTACCTGAAGGGCAGCCACCAGAGGGAACTGTGGGAGAGTTCGACCCCTCAACCCAAAGCCCAGAGCGGATGGGGCCCAGCCTAGAGGCTCCCAGGTAGGTGCAAACTAGCTCCCCTTCCCCAGCCCAGCTCAAGATCGACATCTCCCCGGCCCCCGAGAACCCCCACTTCTGCCTATCCCCGGAGCTGCTTCATGTCAAGCCCTACCCAGACCCCAGGGGTCGGCCTACCAAGGAGATCCTGGAGTTCCCCACCCGTGAGGTCTACGCTCCCCACACAGGCTACAGGTACAGCCTCTAGGACCCAGCTGGGCACTTGAATGGGGGGAATTCAGGCATCATGCAAATTGAGGCTCCCTTTCTCCCCAATACAAATCAGACGCCCAGGGTGAGATGCCACTACTTGCTTTAATGGGTATGTATGTAGGAATGAAGGGACATGTGTCTTCCTTCACCCCTCCTCAGTGGGGCCATGTCTTCTGCCTTCGACCCCACCTGCCTCTGTGTCTGCTCTGTGGCCGGAAGCGGACCGCGGCAGCCTGGCCAGCCCCAGCAGACAGGCCGCTCTCCTCCCTGTGCGGGGGCCACATGGGGCGTGGGAGCATCCCTTGGTGCACAGCTCATCCTCAGTTCCACCAGTCAGGCTCAGGCTCAGGCTGGGAGTGCCGCTGTGTGGAGTCTGAGAAGGAGATAAGGCTCAGCCGAGGCAGGAGGACCTCCATTCAGCCACTCTGCACACCCCCAGTCCAGTTGCCCTGCACACACAAGCCCTGCCAGGCTCACCTTTCTTGGATTTGTTGCAGCTGGTGCTGCTGAGCCATCATCTCCTGCCTCTGTCGCTGCACGTGGCCCTTGAGGGCCCACAGGATATGGCTCTGCTTGTCAGCATGGGCCTGTGGGGTCAGGAAAGAAACCAGCTGCAGGCTACCTCACCTCCCATCCCCAGATCTTACCCAGCCCATCCTCCCATTGCATCAGTATGACCCAGCAAGCCACTGCTACTCTCAGGCCTCAACTTGCCCATCTGTAAAATGGGGAAGAAATGGGACTCACTTGGTGGAATTATGAGCATGATAGAAATTACTAAAGGGCACAGTACTGGGTACTTTCTAGAAACTCAGGAAATGTTACCAGTTACATCTCTTGCATTTGTTGCAAGAAATGCATCTAAAAGTATGCATTTGTTGAGTACCTAGCATCTTTCTGGCCCCATACTGAGTATCTTATCTGCATTGAGTCCCAGGCTCCACTCTGAGACATCAGCTGTTGCCTTTATTTGCAGATGGGGAAACTGAGCAATGGGAAGGGATATGAGTTTCGTCCAGGGTCACACAGGATAGAAACCATGGTGCTGGGAGGCTGACCTGGGTAGGGGGCATCTCTGGGATTTGCTCTAGAAGCAAATTCTAGCTGGGAATCAGGGTCTTGACTCTTCCAGGGCTGGGAGCTCCTTACCTTTAGGGCCTCAAATTCTTGATGGGCATGGCCCAGCCAAGCACCTTTCAGCTGGACTTCTAGCTGCTGCATGCTCTCCCGCAGCACCTGCTGTCCCTGGGCCATCTCTCCCAGTGCCTGGGCTGTGGCTTCTGCCTGTAGCTTTAGAGCATCCTCTTCCATCTGACGAATAGTGAGAGAGACATTAGTAGGATGACCAACTTGTCTTTGTTTGCCTGGGATATTGCTGATTTTAACACTGAAAGTACTGTATTCTAGGAACCACCCCTTCCTGGGCAAACCCAGCTTCTTACCCCCTAGACATAACTCCACTGCAGCTTTGTACCCACCCTATAACACCCAACCGCAGTGCCCACCTGCATCTTCAGCAAGCTTGCTTGTAGCTCCTGGGCTGCATCCTGGCCCTGGCTGACCTCCTGCCCCAGGAGCCCCAGTGCACGGCCGTAGAGGCCGAGGCTATGCCTGGCCTCCACCAGCTGTGCCTCTGTGGCCTTGTACACACTGTTGAGGGCCTGGCCCAGCTGCAGGGCCCCATGGAAGAGCAGGGTCAGCTCCTCATGCTGTGCTGGCTCCAGGCTGCCCACGGGGGCTGCAGAGGCAGGCCAGGCCTCCGTTGCTAGGGCACACAGCAGACACAGCGCGAGCACAGGCATGGCTGAGGCGTTGGAGGTATGGCCACGGCACCACTGCTGCCTCCTTTTATGCCTGGACACCCCTTTAACCCCCGGTCAATCAATAACCAGCCAGTCGGGTGCCGGTGTTGTGCAAGGGCCTGGTGGTGGCACGATGGTTGCATCAGGCGAATGTCCAGCTGGGCCGTTCTGGAATCACGCTAGCTGGGGCTCAGGGCCAGGTGTGGGCTGCGGGCACTGGGGGAGGCCAGGCCCAGGTTCTGCTGGGGACCTCTGAGGCTTCAAGCTTCGGTTTCCCCACCTCTGGGATAGGCACAGCAGTAGCAGTAATAATAGTGAGTCTTTTATGAGTCCCTCCGGTTTGCTCAGGGCTGTTCCACTGCCATTACTGTAGCTGATTGCATACCCTCCCCACAAGCCTGGGGTGCCAGGGGCCTGTGGTGGCCTGGCTGAGAACCAGGGGGGTGGGTGCAGGTGGCAGAGACTCCCAAGGTCACACAGCCCTACTGCCAGACCCACCATCTCCCAGAGAATGTTGACCGCCCCTTTTCTCCCTGGATAACTGGGCAAGTGCCTCCCTTTCCTTGCCTATAAAAGGGGGGTAACAGTCCTGTGCCACAAACTGCCTGTGGGAAGTAAATTAGTTTTTTCATGTTGAGTGCTTAGAACAGAAGGTGGCACACAGGTGCCCCCTTAGTGCTTGGTGCCATCATTGTCGTTCCTGTTGGTCATCATTGGTATAGTTATGAAGGCTCAGCTGGGTGCTCAAAACCCCCATTGTACAGACAGGGAACCTGAAGCCCAGGCGGCGGTCAGGGTTTGCACAGAGTAACTCCTAGGGAGGGAAGCAGACCTCCAACCCCAGCCAAGCCCCTACACTGACTGTAGCCTCAGTTTCCCGGCCTGAGAGATGGGTCATATAACTAGTGGCTTCTCCTGGGGCAAAAGGTGGACAGGCCCCTGAGTGGGTAAGGGGCAGGTCAGCCCAGGCAGGGCTTATGCCTGACCACTGGCTACCAGGGGCACCTGGCACCTCAGCCCTGAATACCCATTTGTCCTGCCTTCTGCCTGACCTGGCCTTCTTAGTGTCCCCAGACCTCTATGTTCCCGCCCCTGCCAGTTTCCCCACCTGTGCTTGGAGGATGCCCATCTGTCCCCGACCCTCTGCCAGTCACCTTTCCGGACTGTGCCTCTGTGCCCCTACTTGCTCCTCACCCAGCCCTCCATGCCTCAGCCATGTGGTCATTGTCCAGTGTCCCAGGCCAGGCTTATACCAGTAGCCCAGTCCCTTCTGTCCCCCTGATGCCCCCCCCCCGCCCCCACAGGAACCTGCTCTACGTGTACCCGCAGAGCCTCAACTTCAGCAGCCGCCAGGGCTCCGTGCGCAACCTGGCCGTGCGACTGCAGTACATGGCGGGCGAGGACCCCGGCCAGGCCCTGCCGGTCAGTGACTGGGCCCGGGAGAGGTGGGGGAGGTGTCCCTGGTGGGGTCCTCATGGCCCTGCTCCCCCAGGTCATCTTTGGCAAGTCCAGCTGCAGCGAATTCACCCGAGAGGCCTTCACACCGGTGGTCTACCACAACAAGTAGGCAGGGTGTGGGGACAGGGGGCTCATGGGGGGACAAGAGCAGGAAGAGGGCAGGGGAAGGCAGGTTCTGGAAGTGCTAGTGGGGGAACCCGTGGTGGAGAGCAGAGCCTGGGCTGGCGGCACTGGGGGAATGTGTGGCTGAGCGGTGGGGCGGGCAAGGATCCTAGTCCACAGTTAAACCCCAGTCTGCTCCTGCCAGGTCCCCCGAGTTTTACGAAGAGTTCAAGCTGCATCTTCCCGCGTGTGTGACTGAGAACCACCACCTGCTCTTCACCTTCTACCATGTCAGCTGCCAGCCCCGGCCTGGCACAGCCCTGGAGACTCCTGTGGGCTTTACTGTGAGGCGCCCCGCCAGCCCACATGCCCCCGCCCCAGCCCTCCTGGCCCCTTCCCGGCGCACCCCTGACCCCCAGCCTCTTCCTAGTGGATCCCGCTGCTGCAGCATGGCCGCCTGAGGACTGGCCCCTTCTGCCTCCCTGTGTCTGTGGACCAGCTCCCACCCAGCTACTCCATGCTCACACCTGACGTATGTGCCCCAGCCCACACCCCTACTCTCACCCTCCTAGTTCCAGGCTCCTGCCTCTTGGGCCCCTGGGAATACATTCATTACCCACCTTCCCACCGACACCCAGTACCTCAGCAATCCCTGTTAGCATTCCCCACTCTTCTCATGGTCCCTCATTCATGCCCTGCCTTCCTTCCCGTCAGCAAACACCCCTGGGAGCCTTGTTGTCCTGTTAGGGCCTCCAGGGACTCCGGCTGCCTCTGTGTCCTACTGCCCCTTATGTCCCTCCCTGCCCCCCACCGTCCCTGCCTCATCAGTGTGCCTGCCTTTGCACTCACTGTCCCGCACCAGCAGCCCTGCCTGCCTCCCTGATCCTGTCCCCAGGAGTGCTTCAGGGCCACTCACCCCCACCCCCTCCACAAATGCATTGTCACCCTCCCACTTATCCTTGAGCTGTGTATTAATGCCCCTGGGGCCCCAAGACTTCCATTATGGTATTTCCTCATTCATTCCCTTCAGTTAATGTTCACCCTGGGTCTCCATTCTCAGCCTGCTCAGTGGAACCTCACAGTGCTCCCTCCCAACTGCCCCCGCCCCCACCCCCGTCCCTGGGCTGGGGCCAGGTTGGACAGCTGCTCCCCCAGGCAGGGCTGTGCTCAGGCTGTGGTGTCGCAATAGCTGCAATGCCTGGTGGGGCTGGTGGCCTGATCAGTGAGGGGTGGACAGCCAGTGCCCACCGGTGTGTCCCTCCCACAGGTGGCGCTGCCGGGCATGCGCTGGGTGGATGGCCACAAGGGCGTGTTCAACGTGGAGCTCATGGCTGTGTCCTCTGTGCATCCCCAGGTAGGGGGTGGGACGGGAACCCAGGAGTTGGGCAACAGTTCCCATTGAGCAGGGAGAGGCCTGGCCTTGGGCCATGGACGTGACTTTGGTCAGCTGGACCTGTCTCCCAGGAAGCTGCTGACTCAGGCAGGGCAGCAGTGCCAGTGGCCACCCCAGCTGGGGCTTTGGCCCCGCGCACGGTCTTGCCTCCCTCACATTTGCCCCTGCTCTTTCTGTGGTTCCTGCCCCTCCCTCCTCCCTTCCTTCATCTAGTGTCTCATCCCTATTCCTATTTATTATCGATTAATTGATCCCTGGCCTCAGTGTCTCTGCCCATTCAGCCCCCAGCTCAATCCCCTGGACCAGGGGCCCAGGCCCCTCCCCACTCACCCCTGACCCCCCTCCCAGGACCCATACCTGGATAAGTTCTTCACCCTGGTGCACGTCCTGGAGGAGGGCGCCTTCCCATTCCGGCTCAAGGACGGTGTGCTGAGTGAGGGCACCGTGGAGCAGGAGCTACGGGCCAGCCTGGCAGCCCTGCGCCTCACAAGCCCTGAGTTCCTTGTCGCCTTCTCTCACCACGTGCTGGACAAGCTCGTGCGTCTGGTCGTGCGGCCCCCAGTCATCTGCGGCCAGATTGGTGAGCAGGCATGGCCTCAGACCTCAGTTTCCCCATCTGGAAAATGGCCCCTTAGCCCCCTGGTCCTGGGTGGCTTCCTATGGCCCATTTATCTCTCTGGACTCAGTTTTCCCATCTAGAAAATGACCCCCAACTGACTCGATTGTGACCCTTTGATGGCCACCTGATCCCTTGGACCATAAAGTCTGTCAGGAAGAAACTTGACCTCTGCTCTGCCCGGCAGTGAACCTGGGTCGTGGAGCTTTTGAAGCAATGGCCCATGTAGTCAGCCTTATCCATCGGAGTCTGGAAGCTGCCCAGGATGCCCGTGGTCATTGCCTATTGCTGGCTGCCTATGTCTACTATGCCTTCCGCCTGCCTGGCACCGAGTCCAGCCTCCTGGGTGGTGAGTATTGGAGGGAGGTTCTAGAGGACAGGAACTATCTAGGAAGACAGCGGGCTAGACAAAGGGAACAGCATGTGCAGAGGCCCTGAGGCCGCACAGGCCTTGGTTGGTTTGGGCAACTTGCAGGAGATACCACTTTTTGCTCCATCCCAAGCGGTGTGGTCTATGTATACTTGCTGGCAGGTGATTCAGCCAATCAGCAAGCAGGTACTCAACCAGGGTTACCTGGGTCTGAATCCCAGCTCTGCCTCCTGTACGCCCTGTGACCCTGGGCAAGTGCCTTCATCTCTCTGAGCCTGTTTTCCTTTTTGCAAAATGGCAATAATGTGTCCCCCTTTCCTGGGGGTGCTGGTAATCGTAAACAACATAGTAATCCATGCAAAATGCTAGGCACAGTGAGTACTTAAACAAGTTGGACTTTTTTCTCATTTATTAAGTAATTAATAATAACCACTACCCACTCTGGGCTCTTACTATGAGACAGGCACTGTTTTCAGTGTTTTCTGGTCTCTCCAAAATTGTGATAAGGCATCTTACAGGTGAGAAACTTGGAGTCTCTGAACAAGAAGATGACTCCACCAAAGGCAGCCCACTGGGAAGGGGCAGGTCACCGGGGCAGGTAGGTGGGTGGCTGACCATATTCCGTCCACGCTCAGGGGCCCCTCCGGTGACAGTGCAGCCTGCCACGCTGGCCCGCGGCCCTGGCCACCCTGCGAGCCTCTACCTGGCTCGCTCTAAGAGCATTAGCAGCAGCAATCCTGATCTGGCCGTGGCCCCCGGCTCTGTGGACGACGAGGTGTCCCGCATCTTGGCCAGCAAGGTAGGGCGAGGGGGACCCTGGAACCTCTAGCCTCAGTGGTCGGGGTGGATGAAGGCTCTCAGTGTTGATGGATGGCAGGAAACAACAGGCGACAACCTGCACATAGGCTGGACCCTGGGCAGCAGAACCGGGCTGTGGCTGTCACAGGGTGGGTGGGAGCCGTGGGGTTTATGCTGGGCTCCACACTCTGGGGCTGACCCGAGGGTGGGTTGCTAGAACTTGCCCTACTTGTTAAAAGAGCAGTATATATATAGTGCAGCAGACACATTTACATATGTACCCCATGCACATACGTACACAGGTACATTACATACATGCACTGTATATGTACATGCACGGGCATGAAATGTGTGCCCTGTGCACACAAAAACACGGATGTATGTACGTGTGTGCCAAAGGTGTGCACACCCTGGGGGTGCGCATATGTATGTGTTCCATGTGTATGGGTGTGTGCATGTGCCCCAAGCACACACATGTGGGGCACATATGCATGTGCCCCGTGTGTGTCCATGGGTGCATGTCCACGGGTTGCCCTGTGCATGTGTATACATGGGCACACATACATGTTTGTCCCGTTCATGAACATGTTGACACAGATGTGTGTTTGTGTCCCATGCACACGCAAATACAGGTTCATATACGCATGCACCCTGTGCACGTACACACACCAGTTTCCCAGGGTTCTGTGTGGGTACCTATTGGGCATATGGTCCAAGGCAGTGTTCGCACTTGGTTTTCCTATTTACTTATTTGTTTATTTATTTATAGGCAGAGGGGAAGGGAGGGAGAGAGGGAGAGAAACATCAATGTGTGGTTGCCTCTCGCACACCCCTACTGGGTACCTGGCCTGCAACCCAGGCATGTGCCCTGACTGGGAATCCAACCAGCATTCAATCGCTGGAGCCACACCAGACAGGGCCACACTTGGTTTTTCATGCTGGTTTCTTTGTTGTCTGCCCATGGATTCTACCACTTACCCATGTATCTCCAGGGTATCGACCGCTCACACTCCTGGGTGAATTCTGCTTATGCTCCAGGAGGCAGCAAGGCTGTGCTGCGCCGGGCACCCCCATATTGTGGGGCTGACCCCAGACAGGTGCCCTCCCTCCCTGCACCTGTACGCGTGTGACCTCACCTTAGCATGAGCTCCTCCTACATCCTGGCTGAGGCCAACTAACCTAGGGGGGCTTCCTGAAGGAGGTGGCAGATGCCTCCTGCCTTTGTTTGGGTTTGTGGAGTCCATGTAGTAGGCATCACAGGGTTATCTTAACCAGCCTTCTGCTGCCACATGGACCACAGCCTCAGGCAGAGACAGAAAGGATGGGTGGTATGTAAATAGCATGCAAATGATATGCAAACCCAACCACTATAACCTCACTGCCCTGCATGGCCTGTTTCTCTCACTTTAATCCACTCTGTTCAGGAGACTCTCAACTGCCCCCTTGACGTAGCAATCTGAATGGTCCCAAGGAAACAGAACTGAACATCTGGGCTCCCCCATCCTGTGTCAGACAAAGAGGGACTCCCTTGTGCAGCTCCCTTTATTCTGCCTCTTCCCAGGGACCTAGACAGACTTGGGTGTGAATCCTGGCTCCACTATGGGCTCGCCCTGCATCCCAGGCTCTGAATTTTCAGATGTAAAGATTCGAAGTAAAGTGCTCAGTGCAGCAGTCTGCAGCCTGGGAGACAGTTAGGGCATTTCAGGGGGGCTCTTGGTGGCGAGGGGGACCTTGGCCCAGCCCTGCCCCCAGGCTGCTGGCTAGTTGGGGTGATAGGCTATGGAACAAGTGCATCGGTGTATGAGTGCGGTATGAAATTGCCTGAGGAAACAGACAGAAATCCGGCTACCAGCCCCCTGGGGTGGTCTGGGGCTTTTCTCCAGAGATGACATTTTTGTTGGGACCTGATGGTGCACACGTGTCCCAGGCCCTGTTCTAGCTCTGTCTGTCACTCAGGCAACCTGTACTGCGTGGTGGTCCAGGGGACTATTAGCAGCAGGAACAGAGGGACTTTTGGACAGGTTTTCCCAGTGTTGTTAGGAAACTGGGTTTATGGGTCCTGCCAGCCCCCTGCATTTTTAACAGGATTCCCCCACTGTCCTCAGATCTCTGAGGTGTCAGCTTTGAAGATCACATGCGATGTGACAAGGTGGCTGGAGGGTGGGCATATCAGATAGGAGGTGGCTCTGAGGCCGGCCTTGGCGGTGAATGGCCCATCTGGTGCGTGCTGAGAAACCAGGGCATGTGGCTGGGACTGGGGGAAGTGGGAGCCCTCCAGTGCTGAGGCAGAGACCTGGGCAGGTCCTAGGGCTGTGTCACCTCCGTCATTGGGTCTGTTCTCCCTGCCAGCATCCTCACCTCCTGACCAACAAAGGAGGAGGGCTGAGTGGTTGAATCCCCATACCCATTTCACAGATGGGGACACTGAGTCACAACAAAG
>PVIA01005592.1:68844-100518 GCA_004024845.1 Tonatia bakeri
TTGTCCACACTCTCCACCACCTGCAGTGATTTCACCTTCTCCACCTACACTTCTGCATGCATTCTCCCACCTATGTCCCTGCCGGGTCCCGCTCCACCATGCTCTCCTCTGCACTCCCTGCCTGCTGGCTCTGGTTCACATTCTGATCTGCTCTGTTCACCCTGCGTGTCCCCTCCTTGCTGTGTTTTCCTTGTTATCCTCGTCTCTGTCACACTCCTTCCCCATCCATGCCCCCACTGCCACATCCACACGGACACACCTTTCCTCTGTCCATGCCACCCAGCTGTCTCCTGTGCACACTGCCTGGACCCACACTCACCCTCCATGCCACCCCACCCTCTCCACCCCACCCTCATAGGCCATCGACCGCAACTCTTGCCGAACCTCCTCCTACCTCGAGGGCTCCTCCTCGGCCCCACCAGCCGCCCAGCCGAGACCCACTGTGCAGAAGGTAGTGGGAGGCAGGGGGCGGGGGACCCAGTGTCGGCCTAAGCCTGGCAAAGGGGTCCAGAGCGCCTGTCCGAGCCCAGCAGAGTCTGGAGAGCCCAGGGAAAGGGCACCTGTGACTCCTGCCGCCTCCCTCCTGCATGGCCTCCTGCTGCTCTAACCCCAAGCCCTCCAGCTTCATTTTCCCCTCTCATGCCCTCCAGAGGGGGGTAGGGTGGGCCGCTGCTCTCTGTGACCCCTGCCCCTGCCTGCAGCTGCTTCACGAGGAGCTGGCTCTGCAGTGGGTGGTCAGTGGCAGTGCCGTGCGCGAGGCCGTCCTACAGCACGCCTGGTTCTTCTTCCAGCTCATGGTGAGCCAACCTCTCCCCTGCCTGCAAGCGAGAGGCCCCCCAGGAGACTCGCTCCCTGGGCAGGGAAGCCCCTGAGACTGTACCTGAGATCCCTGAGAAGTGGCCCCCAGAGACCCCCACGTAGAGAAGGGGGAGACACCTAAGAGGATCTTTCTCTGGAGAGAGGACCCCTCCATAGAGAGAAGAGCCCCCCGCACTTTCCCTATGAGACTGCAGAAGACCCTAACCAGTGAGGAGAATCCCCCCCCCCCTCCAGACATATCCTCAGAGAGAGAAGGAAACCCCTGTGGTACTATTTGAGACCTAACCTAAACTGTTTGCTCAGCCCGGGACCCACCGAGGTCCTGCCCGCAGCTCAGAACTGTGATGGGGCTCAAGCCCCACCTAGGGCCCCTTATCCCCACCTTCGCCTCACCTCCCTTGCTGCTAAAACACCATCTGCAGCCCTCAAGCCCCACCCCCATCTGGCCAGTCCCTTCCACCCCACAGCCCTGAAGCCTTGCCCCCACTCTCACCCGGCCCCCAGGTGAAAAGCATGGCCCTGCACCTGATTCTGAGCCAGCGGCTGGACACGCCCCGCAAGCTTCGCTTCCCTGGGCGTTTCTTGGACGACATTGCAGCTCTGGTGGGCTCTGTGGGCCTGGAGGTCATCACCCGCGTCCACAAGGTAAAGGGGGAGGGGCCTCAAAGGGGGAGGGGCTTGAGGGAGGACATAGAACCTGTTAGGCAGGGGCACCAATCCTGCCCAGTGCTTCCTGGCTGTGAGATCACGAGTCCTATTTGCTGGATGGGCCTGTTCATTCAATATCATTTCTTGAGTACCTACTGTGCGTACAGCTCTGTGCTGGGCGCTGGAGACACAACAGTGAACAAAATAGACTCAAACCCTTGCCCTCACAGAGTTGACTGTTAGGGAGAGACTTGAAGAGGTGAGAGAGCTGTCTATGCGACATCTAGGGGAAGAGCGTTTCTGGCAGGGGGAACAGCAAGTGCAAAGGCCCTGAGGTAGGGTCGTGTCTGTGCTGTTTGAGGATTAGTGAAGTGATGAATGTGGCTGGATGCCTTGAATAGTGTGGCTCAGTGGGTTGGGTATCGTCCCACAAACTGAAAGGTTGCTGGTTCGATTCCCAGTCAGGGCACATGCCTGGGTTATGGGCCAGGTGCTCCATCGGGGGTGTGTATAAGAGGCAACCAGTCAATGTTTCTCTCCTCCAAAAAAATAAATTAAATCTTTTTTTTCTTTTTTAAAAGATTTTCTTTATTTAGTTTTAGAGAGAGGAGAAGGAAAGGAGAAAGAGAGGGAGAGGAACATCAATATGTGGTTGCCTCTCACGCGCCCCCCCACTGGAGACCTGGCCTGCAACCCAGGCATGTGCCCTGACTGGCGATCAGACCCGCAGCCCTGTGGTTCACAGGCTGGTGCTCAATCCACTCAGCCACACCAGCCAGGGCTATCTTTTCTTTTTCTATTAGCCCTTAGCAGAGTGTCAGTATACAGTAAGTGCTTAATAAGGTGTCCACCGATGTTCTGAGACCTTGACAGTTGTCCAGTCCCTGGATCACTAATCCCGATGCCCTCAGGAGTTAGGCAGGCAATAGTAATAGTGGTAGTAATAGTATTGAGCATTTATTGAGCACTTTCTGAGTATCAAATCACTTCAGATGAATCGCGTCATTAAATTCTCCCAGCAAGCCCCTGAAGTTTGTATTATTATCTCCATTTTACTGATGGAGAAACTGAGGCAGAGGATGACTAACAACCTGATGCCATACACCTGAGAAGAGGCAGAATTGGGGATTTGAACCCAAGCTACCAGGTCCAGAGCCCACACCCCTACCATCAGCTTCAGTTGGGAAAGCGGGGCTTTGGAGGACTAGAAGGCATGTGCTCATTAGCTATAGCCAAAATATCTGATTTTTAAAGTGAAATGGGGCTTCTGCATTTTATGGAAACTGCAGATTTTTGAAACACTAGTCTGGCCCCAGCCAGCCCTTGTGCAATCCCCCGCAACCTCTGGGCTGGTCTCAAAGGTCGCAACCTTGTTCCACTGGAGCCTCTCCAAGGACTGACATTCCCAGGGGCTGGCCCAGATTATGAGGAAACCACCCTGAGACAGGGTTGCAGGGAAGACCAATGCCCCTGAGAAGCACCGTCGTCACAGCCGCCAGTGGGGCAGCGGTGACAGGTCACAGTGGTTTCATTCCTTGACGTTCATTGAGCACCAGCTGTACTGGGCTCGGTGCACAGGGCGGACCCAGCCCCTGTCCCACGTGGACTCGGAGCTCGAGCGGGTTTTGAGTTTTGTTTCTTTGGGTTGTGGAGATCTGTGGGCCACTGAGGCTGACTTATGAGGCCACAGAGCGGCTCGGGAGCACACGAGGGAGGAACAAGCACCAGCTGGGCCCCGAAGCCATAGCAACCTTGCTGTTCCTCACACTTGTGGGGCCCGTCCTGCCCAGGGCCTTTGCCTTATTCTTTCCTCTGCTTAGAATGCCTTTTCCCCCTTTGGGCACCTGCCAAAACAGCACCCTGTTCAGTTGTCTTTGAAACACAGAGAGTTCTCTGGGGTCCTCTGGTTTCCTGTATGTCCCCTGACACGAGACGGAGCTGTACAAGCAGTACATGCTTGTTAGGGCAGAGGTGAATTCGCTCGAACATAATCACAAGTGGTTTAAATGTGACCAAAGTTTCTTTCTGAGTGTAAGTGGGCTGTGGGGGCTCGATGGTGTGAGCCTGGCCATCGAGGTTCACGCGGGGTCCACCACGTCAGGCTGCAGGCTGTGGGAACGGGAAGACCTGCCCCTTCCACTTAGGTGGCCACGGTCCTTCTCAAACTCTACTGGCCAGAATGTGATCACATGGTTATTTTCAGCTACAAAGAGGCGAGGAAATCTGGTCTTCACCCCTTGCTGAACTCGATGATAATCCAAGAGACGGGGCAGAGTGTCTGGGGGGAGTCAGCAGCCAGGCTCTGCCATCCACGTGGTGTTATTTAAACCTTGTGAGAGGAACGGAAATGCTGTCCTCAACGAGGAGACAGCCAGGAGGCCCGAGTGGCCGCAGAGCAGGCGGGCGTGTCTGGGGCTGTCATGCGGCTCCCGGGGCCCCACGTGAACCTCAGGGACTGCGGCTGTGTTCTCAGGACGCGGAGCTGGCCGAGCGCCTCAATGCCAGCCTGGCCTTCTTCCTCAGCGACCTGCTGTCCCTGGTGGACCGCGGCTTTGTGTTCGGCCTGGTCCGGGCCCACTACAAGCAGGTAGGGGTGGGCGTGGTGGGAATGGCGCACCCACCCGTGGGTGGTGTGGCAGGCGGAGAATGTGGTGGGCAGAGAAACTGAAAGTGTTGCCTGCTGACCCCTCCCCCACAGGTGGCCACACGGCTGCAGTCGGCCCCCAACCCCGGGGCACTGCTGACCCTGCGCACTGACTTCACCCGCATCCTGTGTAGCCACGAGCACTACGTGATCCTCAACCTCCCCTGCTGCCCCCTGTCGCCCCCAGCCTCGCCCTCACCCTCCGTGTCCTCCACCACCTCCCAGGTGGGCTGGCCTCACTTCCGGCTCCTCCCTTGACCTGTGACTGCAGCCTATCTTCTGGGGTTCCCTAGTCTCTGTCCACTTCACAGCGGGCCACTGCCCAGGGGGACCAACCGCTTACCTCTGATCCTTCACCTCTGACCCTACATGCTCAGCAGTTTCCTGGGGACCAGGTTCTTATTTCTCGCCCCTAAATCTTAACTCACAGACCTGCCTTTCATCTGCTGTTTCTCAGACCTCTGACTTGACTCCATTCCCTCCACCTCACAGATAGGTTAACGTCATTCTCTTACCTCTGCTTCTGAACTCCATGCCCACTGTCACCTCTGTGTGAGTTAATTCCAGTCTCTCACCTCTGGCTCTTAACTTCAGAGGAGTTAATCCTAACCCCTCACCTCTGACCCTTGACCTGGACCCCTGACTTCCTTCCCCCGGCAACTCCCCCTTCACCCTCTGCAGAGTTCCACCTTCTCCAGCCAGGCCCCAGACCCCAAGGTGACCAGCATGTTTGAGCTGAGCGGGCCATTCCGGCAGCAGCACTTCCTGGCTGGGCTCCTGCTGACGGAACTGGCGCTGGCCCTGGAACCTGAGGCCGAGGGGTGAGCACGGGCCCGTTTGGCTCCAGGGATGAGCAGGCTCAGGCACTGTGTCACTCTGTCCTGAGTACCTCGCTCCTCCACAGGGCATCCCAGCTGCACAAGAAGGCCATCAGTGCTGTCCACAGCCTGCTGTGTGGCCATGACGTTGATCCCCGTTATGCTGAGGCCACAGTGAAGGCCCGTGTGGCCGAGCTGTACCTGCCGCTGCTGTCGCTTGCCCGGGACACGCTGCCACGGCTGCATGATTTTGCGGGTCAGTGGGCCAGGGCGGGACGGAGTCATGTGAGCCAGGGGCTTGACTGACGCACAGGGCTCAGGACGGGAAAGGTGGGGGAACACAGTTAGGAGTAAAAACACGGCATTGGGGTCTGAGACTGGGGTCAAGTGCTGGTGCAGGGCCCTGGCAAACCACTAACCTCTCCGAGCGCCGGGTTCCTCACCTCTAAAGCGGGGGTGGTGGGAGCACCAGCTGCTTCCTGTAGTTACACAACAATCTGTGGAGCTTTAGCATGGGGATATTGTCTAGCCAGCTGTAAATGACAGATACTGCGACACTCCTTAGCTTCCTCTAGGAGAGGATGTGAGGAGGGAGGGCGGGGAACCTCAGGCCCAGGCACTCGGAGTCGCTGTGCTTAGTGGCACTGCTTGGGGACGTGTGTGCAGCGGTTGGAAGCTCAGACTGTATTTGTGGGTTGATCCCCTTTTTCGTTTGGAGGAAATTCGTGGCCTTTATTTCTTCAATTTTTTTTTTCCTGCCTCATTTTCTTGCTTCTTTCCTTCTGGGACTTCGATTACACGTATGTCACACCTTTGATCCGGCCACACAGGCCCGCTGTGCTCTGTTCTGTTTTCCTTCCTCTCCTCTCTGCCTCACTTGGGAAGTTTTCTGCCAGGCTGTGTCTGAGGTCGCTCCTCCGTCTCCTGCTGTGTCCAGTCTTCTCCTAACCCCGCCCATTGAGTTCTGATTTTCGGGTATTCTATTTTTCGGTAAGAAAATGTATATTTGAATTTTTTTTTTGGTAGATTCAATTCCATGTTGAAATTTTCCATCTTTTTACCCATTTTAGTCTGTCTTTCCCATTACTTCTTATTTTAAAGTCTTCATTTGCTTTTGGTTGTCCACATGCCTGCTTCTGCGGTCTCTTCTTCTCTCTGATCAATCATAGTTTGCTGCCTCTGCACATGCCTGGTGGCTTTTTATTGTGTTTTGAACAGGGCATGTAAAAGAATCTCATCTTTCCCTTGAGAGGGTTTCCCTGTCCCTCTCCTGGGCAGATGAGTTAAGGGGCTCTCCACCTCAATCCGGTGAGAAATTAAGCTTGGTCAAGCTGGGCCGGAGCTAGTCAGACAGAGTGGACCTTTCGGTTCAAGAATCTCTAGGGTGAAGCCTGTTCCGTGTTTATTGGCTGTTCCTATCTGCGGTGAGGCTTTGGGGTGGGGGAGGGGAAGGTGTGGGGTATTCTTTCTAAGGTCATAGGTTTTTAGAACAAAGACCGTTTAGGTCAAAATCCTAGCTTTACTCTGTCCTACCTGCTGTGTGACCCAGGCAAACAACTTATCCTCTACAGAGAGGTTAACTTCAGTTTCCTCATCTGTAAAGTAGGAGTGGTAAAGGTACTTATCTCACCAGGCTTTTTGAAGGTTAGTAGTTAATGTGTATATTATTCAATCCTCACCTGAGGATATATTCATTAATTCTAGAGAGAGGGGAAGGGGGATAGAGATGTAGGTGAGAGGGAGACAGAAAAAGGAAACACTGATACAAGAGAAACATCAGTTGGTTGCCTCTGGAATGTGCCCTGACAGGACTGAACCTGCACTCTAGGCATGTGCCCCGACTGGGAATTGAACCTGCAGCCTTATGGTGGACAGGACGATGCTCCAACCAACTGAGCCACACTGGCCAGGGTGGGAGTCAACGTTTTTTGAGTTAGAGTAGCACCTGGCACATAGGAGATGCTGTACTAATAGCGGCAGCATATGTTGTTGTCAGCACCGTCGTCACCTCTACAGCTGCTACTCCTGTGGGCCAGGCCACGTTCTGAGTGTCCAGCATGTAGCAGTGACCAGAGTGGATCTTACAGTCCAAGTCTTGGTGGGCACAGTGCACGTATCTGATTACAAATACAAGAAGTGAGCTCCAGGAGAACATGACTGGAGATTCCACCCTGACCTGGGGGGTGGTATCAGGGAAGGCTTCTATGAGGAAGCAACCTTTGAGCTGAAATTTGAGGTGGAGGGACAGCAGTTAAAAGGACTCATTGTTCTATCCCCCTGCTCCTGCCCCCAGAGGGCCCAGGTCAACGGTCAAGGCTGGCTTCAATGCTCGACTCAGACACAGAAGGGGAAGGGGACATTGGAGGCACCATCAACCCCTCAGTGGCCATGGCCATTGCTGGTGGCCCCTTGGCCCCTGGCTCCCGGGCCAGCATCTCCCAGGGCCCAGCGACTGTGAGTATGGGGCTGGTCTCGAGACACCATCCAAACTGGTAATAGAACTTATGCAGTGAGATTCAAATCAGCCATTTCTCATCTCATATGGAAAAAGGGAAAATCGACTCTGTCTTCTCTGAACACCTTCTTCCCTCTCTGGCCCCAGGGTTCTCGCTCAGGCTGTCCCCTCTCTGCTGAGTCCAGCCGGACCCTGCTGGTGTGTGTGCTGTGGGTCCTGAAGAATGCAGAGCCAGCGCTCCTGCAGCACTGGGCTGCTGACCTGTCCCTGCCTCAGCTGGGCCGTCTCTTGGACTTGCTGTACCTCTGCCTGGCTGCCTTTGAGTACAAGGTTCGGGGGTGGGCAGGGGCCTGGGGTGTTGGCGGCAGGCTGAGCATGCACACAGGGCTCTCGGGGCCGTGGCCTGGGTGCGCCAGTTCCTGTGGGTGAGGGGTGGACTGTTTCTGTGCCGAGCCAAAGAGAAGAGGGAGCATTGTCTTCGTGAATAGAATTTGGAAGGTACGGAGAGCTTGCAGTACAGAGGAGAGCTAGGTCTTCAAGCACAGGGTCCCAGAGGTCAGATAGGGCCAGGAGAGGTGGGACCAGGTTAGCCCAGGTCCCACAGAACAGGGTAGAGTCAACTTGGAACCTGTTCTTTGACCTCCAGGGGAAAAAGGCCTTTGAGCGCATCAACAGCCTCACATTCAAGAAGTCACTAGACATGAAGGCTCGCCTAGAAGAAGCCATCTTGGGCACCATTGGAGCACGACAGGAGATGGTGCGACGCAGCCGTGGTGAGAGGGAGAGGCACCCTCACCGTCCCCACCAGCTGCTCCTACCCTGTGTCTGAGGGGCCCCAAGAGGGCCCACCCCTACCTGTCTGTCTGTCTCACTTTTCCCAGAAGTCCATGCATCATCCCCATACGCATGGGTATCTCTGTCCTCATCTGTTCTCACGTGTCATTCACGTGTAACTCTGTGTGTCCACTCAGCAAGCATCCACACCCCCCAGTGTTCTCACAGGTTACCCTACCCATGTGTCCTTGTGCCTGGGTGCCCCTCAGTCACGCGTGTCCTTATGTCTTTGCACATCTGTGAACATGCGCCTGTTCATCTCAGAAAGGAGCCCGTTTGGGAACCAGGACAACGTACGCTGGAGGAAGAGCGTCACACACTGGAGACAGACCTCAGACCGTGTGGACAAGTGGGTGTGGGCCAGAAGTAATTCTCCAGGGACAGACCAGTTTCCAGAGAACTGGCTCCTCAGGGGCACCCGAGGGATGGGGGAGAGCTCAGTCATGGAGTAGGGTGTGGCTTCGAGAGGCTTCCCAGTCTCCTCCTTTCCCCTTCAGGACCAAGGAGGAAATGGAACATGAGGCCTTGGTGGATGGGAACCTAGCAACTGAGGCAAGCCTGATAGTTCTGGACACACTGGAGATCATTGTGCAGGTGGGGCTTGATCCAGCATCTCCCTGATCTCCGACCCCACCCTAGTGCCTTGTGATCTCCGACTCCAGAATCCCTCTCCTTTCCTGATTCCCTAACCAAACCAGTCCCTAACAACTGGGTTTCTGACCCCGCAGACGGTAATGCTGTCGGAGGCCCGGGAGAGTGTCTTGGGTGCAGTACTGAAGGTCGTGTTATATAGTCTGGGCACTGCCCAGAGTGCCCTCTTCTTGCAGCATGGCCTGGCCACACAGCGGACCCTGGTGTCCAAGGTGAGCACCACTCGGCAGCTATAGCTCCTGGAGTCATAGTGACAGCCCCGTCACAGTACCTACTGTGTGCTCAACAACTCCACAAGGCACACACCCCTTAGCCACAGTTTACAAAGGAGAGAACTGAGGGCCAGAGTGGCACAGTCACGCACCCTGTGTCACACAGCAAGGGCCTGACTCCAGTTTGACTCCAAAGCTTGCTGTGTGTGGCCAACGAAGGCAGAACGGACAGGTGCCCCTGCCCAGGTCCCCACGGGGGACCTTCTAATCCCACACATGGAGGGGCTGACTGGCACCTGTCTTGGTCCTGGGACAGTTCCCAGAGCTGCTGTTCGAGGAGGACACGGAGCTGTGTGCCGACCTCTGCCTGAGGCTCCTGCGACACTGCGGCAGCCGCATCAGCACCATTCGCACACATGCCAGTGCCTCCCTCTACCTCCTCATGCGCCAGAATTTCGAGATTGGCCATGTAAGTAGAGGCGGCCGACCGGGGGTTGGGTGTGATGCACGGAGGGTGGGCAGGGAGAGGGGTGGCGTCAGCAGATCCAGCCAGTGCTGGTGTATAAGGGTCCGAGGCCAACAGGTACACTCTCCCTCTCTGCGCCTGCAGAACTTTGCCCGTGTGAAGATGCAAGTGACCATGTCACTGTCGTCCCTGGTGGGAACGACCCAGAACTTCAGTGAGGAGCACCTGCGACGGTCACTCAAGACCATCCTCACCTACGCGGAGGAGGACGTGGGGCTGCGGGACAGCACGTTTGCCGAGCAGGTGACCCCACCAGGCCCCTGCTCTACCCTCGGCAACCCAGTGGTCTTTAATCTGCCCTGCTCGACCCCTGACCCCACCATTTGGGCCCCCTCACTTCCCAATGAGGGCCACTTCCCCACTCCAGGTCCAGGACCTGATGTTCAACCTGCACATGATCCTGACAGACACAGTGAAGATGAAGGAACATCAGGAGGACCCTGAGATGCTCATCGACCTCATGTACAGGTGGGGAGGGCCAGGGCTCCTTCAGCCACTCACACCAGGACAGGGTAGGGGACTGTGAGTAGATATGAGGACGTGGGGAGGGAGCAGGTGAGCATACCGGTGTGAAGAGGGATAGTAAGGAGGGACAGGTGAAGAGGGGCCAGGAGAGCAGGTGAGAGAAAAAGACAGGTGAGGAGACAAGTAAAGGGTGAACAGGTGAGGCAGTAGGTGACTGGATAGACAGCTAAGGGGCAGGCAGGGTGGACAGGGCGAGTCCCCACCCTCCTCAAACCCCCCTCATTTGGGCACCAGGATTGCCCGGGGCTACCAGGGCTCCCCCGACTTGCGGCTGACGTGGCTGCAGAACATGGCCGGGAAGCACGCAGAGCTGGGCAACCACGCGGAGGCTGCGCAGTGCATGGTGCACGCAGCTGCACTGGTGGCTGAGTACCTGGCCCTGCTCGAGGACAGCCGCTACCTGCCCGTGGGCTGTGTTTCCTTCCAGGTGAGTGGTGGGCAGGGGCCGGGCGTGGCACGTGTGGAACAGGGACCAGGCTCTGATACTACTTCCCACCCCAGAACATCTCATCCAATGTGCTGGAGGAGTCGGCCATCTCCGACGACATCCTGTCGCCCGACGAGGAGGGCTTCTGCTCCGGGAAGCACTTCACGGAACTGGGGCTGGTGGGGCTGCTGGAGCAGGCAGCCGCCTACTTCACCATGGTGAGGCCTGGGGCTGCTGAGAACACAGGGCGTGGCCAGGGTGGCACCACAGGTCCGCTGGTGGCCAGTACCTGCTCCCAGTTACCAAGGGGAAGCTGCTGCCTGGCCTTTTCCGGGGAGGTGGGGGTTTGCAGAGAAGGAGAGTGGAGACCCTTCAAAGGCCCCCATTGTCTGCCTTTCTCCTTGTTAAAACCCTTGACAGGCAGGCTGGATATTGTAAGTCTTTAACACGTTTAGTTAGTATCAAGTTTTATTATAGAAAATTCCAAGCACACATAAAAGAAGAAAGTTGTACCCCCACCACTCCCATACCCAGCACTCAGGTTTATCAACCACTTGTATTTACCATCTTGTTTTTCTTTTAATAATTTTCTTTTAGATTTTATTTATTTAATTTTAGAAAGAAGGGGGGGGAGAAAAAGAGGGTGTGACACATCAATCAGTTGCCTCTCACACCCCCCCAACTGGGGACCCAGCCGTAACCCAGGCGTGTTTCCCTGCTGGGAGTCGAACTGGCGACCCCTCAGTTGCAGGCTGGCACTCAGTGCACTGAGCCACACTAGCCAGGGCGCATCTTGTTTTATCTTCTCTTTACCTGTAACTATTTTGGGCTGTATTTGGGGTTTTTTTGTGGGGGGTTTGACATCTGAAAAAAACAAGATCCCAATTTTCACAAGTTGATGAGACAATGTGATTGTTCAGCTGGAGTTTTATAAGCCCTTGCGAACTGGTGTGTGTGGTTGGGGGCCAGCAGTGTGGACGCCACCCAGGGCTTATCCAAATACAGAGTCCTGGGCCACCCAGCCCTCTGGCCGCTGCATTTTAACAAGGCCCAAGATTCCTGTGTGCACTGGAGTTGGAGAAATTCCCGCATGAGACAAACCTGGTACCACACTGTCATGCCCACAGGACCTGTGTGCGGGTCCTGCTGGGAAAGCCCCTTTTCCACTCTTGTCCCACACGACCAAGTTAACAGGAATTCTAAAATGCCAGTCCATCGTTAGATGTCCCTAAGTAGCTAAAAAAAGAATGTTTTTTACAGCTGGCTCATTTGAAGCAGTTTCCACATAAGACCCAAATGGCTGTGATGGCAAGTCTCTTTTAAACAAAAACAGAAAACAAAAACAAATAGGCCTCAGTTCCCCTCTTTTTGCAATAGGGGCTTTATGTATTTCTTTTGCTTTTTATTTGGTATTTTCAGAGAGAGACTGATTGTTGTCCCACTTATTTACGCACTCACTGGTTGATTCTTGTCTGTGTCCTGACCCGGGATCAAACCCGCGGCCTTAGAGTGTCAGGTCGATGCTCTGACCAGCGGAGTGACCCGGCCCGGACCACGCGTTTCCCCATGAGTTGACGCCTGGGCGTTTATTTTCTGTTGTTGTAAAGGGGTTTCTCCTCCAGTGTGCTTGTTTGTGTGAAAGCAGTCGTTTTTTTCTGCATTTCACTTGTTGGCGATGGGGACTTTGTTCCCAAAGGCTCCCTGGCCCTGCGGAGCTTCTCCATGTCTAGGGTTCAGCTTCTCTTCTGAGGAATGGGGGAGACAACCAGCACCTCCTCCCACCAATGAAGGAACGTGGGTGAAGTGCAGATGTACACAGTACCTGGGCCATAGTGAACATGGGCAGAGGGGTCTGTATGGGCCCAGTGGAAAGGCTAGTGTCCCATCTGGGGCGGGCGGGGAGGGGAGGGTAGTCAGGATGAGCTTTCTGGAGGAGGCGACGGAGGATGGAGCCTTGGAGGGTAGGTAGGAACACAGAGGGGAGGGCTGTTCCAGGAAGGAGAGGACCAGGGAGGGTGTTGGGAATCTTGACATGCTCCACCCCCACCCCAGGGTGGGCTCTATGAGGCAGTGAACGAGGTATACAAGACCTTGATCCCCATCCTGGAAGCCCACCGTGACTATAAGAAGCTGGCAGCTGTGCACGGCAAACTACAGGAGGCCTTCACCAAGATTATGCACCAGGTATGTCCACGAATCCCTCCCAGACCCTGCCCTTGGCCCTTCACCCTCCCCTTCCCAGGCTCTACTGATCTTGACCCTTCTCTACCCCACAGAGCTCTGGCTGGGAGGTAAGTTAGCCTGGTGGCCATCTACTTACTTCTGGGGCTCCCAAGACAGCTAGTCGGCAGCAGTGGCCAGGGACAACCACAAGGGGGCGCTGGAGGTGCACAGCTGCCTGGACAGGGGAGTTGGGGCTCAGTGGGTGTGACACACCCCCACCACTTTCCCCTAGACCTCCCCTCCCTGCCCCAGATCTCCAGGGCAGCCTGTGACTCACCCAGCTGGGAGCACTCCAGAGACACCCCTCCCTCCGGCTGGGCCAGCTCAGTCACTGCCTGGGAGGGGGCTCTGACTCCTTCCCTCTGTCTCTATTTCTCTTTTTCCTGTCTGTCTCTTTGTATCTGTTGGTCTCTTTCCCTCCCTTTCTCCCCGTCTCTGTCTCTCCCTGTCTTGATTACTCCCCTTCTGTCTCTCTTGGTCTGTCTCTCCCTATCTCCCCAACTTCCCCAGGATCTCTGCTCCTCATGGCCATTTAATGTTCCCCCTCTCTCGCCTCTCCCCTACTTAAGTCTATTTTTAGGCATCTCCTAGTTTGGGGAGAATTTTCTGGCCTAAGATGGCAAGCACCCAGAGCCGAGGGCTGGGTGGGGGCCGGGTGGGGCAGGCCGGTCCCCTCCCTCCCCAGATCTCTGGTCTCTATCCCTGGCGTGGTTCTCTGGGGTGGCATAACTAAGACCCTGGGAGTTTGAGGTCTCTGACCTCTGACCTCTCCCATGACTGTGTCTCTCTGTCCCCTGCTCCCCACCTCCATCTCCTGGTACCCACCCCTCCTTGGATCTGCCTTGGTGAGTGAACATGGAGTCACCTCTTCCTTTCTGGTGGCTGGGATGGGGGGGGGGTCCCTCCTTCCAAACTTAGGGCTGGGTTGGGGGGAGGGGAGGGATACCCTGGAACAAAGGAGGCAAAGCCTCTGCCCAAGCATTTGTTGAGCACCTGCTGCATACCTAGCCCTGTAGGCATTGAGGACACAACTATGAGCAATACAGCCCCAGTTCTTATTTCATGTTGGGATCCAGACTCTGAAGAACTGCATGGGGTGAGAGGGAGAAGCAGAAAGTACAGGCTTGAGTTAAATGAAGAGGAAGATTTGGGGGAGTAGGAGACAGAGGCTAGAGAGAGAGAGCAAGGGTGTGGGCAGTTGGCAGTCATCTAGGTCCATGCCCCAGTATTCAAGAGGTCCCCCCCGCCAGTGCCTGTGATAGGATGTTCTTGGGGTCCTCACATCCCCACCCAAGGTTTTCTGGATTCCCTCTGCCTCTTCCATGTCTGGGGCAGGGGTCCTCCAGCGGGGCCTCCTGGGCAACAGCACCCCTTCCCACAGCCCCAGCGTGTTTTTGGAACGTACTTCCGTGTGGGTTTCTATGGTGCCCGCTTTGGTGACCTGGACGAGCAGGAGTTTGTATACAAGGAGCCATCCATCACGAAGCTGGCAGAGATCTCGCACCGGCTAGAGGCACGTCTGGGTGGTGGGGAGAAGGATGGGACGCAAGGCTGCCCGGGGGTGGAGTGGGTGGAGTGGGGGCTGTACCTGTACGGCCCGACTCAGCCTCATGTCCCTAGGAGTTCTACACGGAGAGGTTTGGGGAAGACGTGGTCGAGATTGTCAAAGATTCCAATCCTGTTGACAAAACCAAGCTTGACCCCCAGAAGGTGAGGGCTTCCAACTGTCCCCTGGGGTCCCCAAAATCCTATAGTCAGGGAGACTTTAAGTAATATTTCTCGGAAATCCTCAAATTCTATTTCTCTGGGAAACTACAAAGCTTATCTCCCTGGTGGACCCCCAAATTCTTAACCTTAGGCAATTCCCCAAACATTAGGAGACCTGGGAATCCCAGAATGGAAACCCCGAGACCCATGGAGGCCCAAATGCCCTTCCTCCAGGGATGGAGCCCTGCTGGGAGGCTGGCAAGCCCCAGGGGGGTATGCTGGGGCTGTGGGAACCTCACCCCTGAGCCTTGTGCCCCAGGCCTACATCCAGATCACATATGTGGAGCCACACTTTGACACCTATGAGCTGAAGGACCGGGTGACCTACTTCGACCGCAACTACGGGCTGCGCACCTTCCTGTTCTGCACGCCCTTCACACCCGACGGCCGTGCTCACGGGGAGCTGCATGAGCAACACAAGCGCAAGACACTGCTGAGCACAGACCACACCTTCCCCTATATCAAGACACGCATCCGAGTGTGCCACCGGGAGGAGGTAGGTGGGGGCCCCGAACCTGGGTTGGGAGAAGTGAGGGGACTCCCAACTCCAACCTCCAGACCCCAGTCTGTAGCCTTATACCTCTACCTCGAGACCCAAGTGATCAAGGGCTGGATCTCAACCAGACCAAAGGCACCAGAGCCAGACAAAGGCAGCCTGGCCAGGCCCTGGTGGACCCGGGCAGGCAGGAACCCCAACACACCGTTCATTATACAGCCACTTAGACCACCCTCCCACAGCAGCTGCCCTCACCTGGCTTGAGTCAGGTGGTCTTCAGACCCCAACCAGTACATGCTGTCCTTGCCCCTGCCCCTGCAGACTGTGTTGACACCAGTGGAGGTGGCCATCGAGGACATGCAGAAGAAGACACGGGAGCTGGCCTTTGCCACTGAGCAGGACCCACCCGATGCCAAGATGCTGCAGATGGTGCTACAGGGCTCTGTGGGGCCCACTGTGAATCAGGCATGGCCGGGAGGGGATGCAGGCTGCCCAGGGTCCTCCAGGATCCATGCAGACACCCTCACAAGGCCCTCCCACCCCACAGGGTCCCCTGGAGGTGGCCCAGGTGTTTTTGGCAGAGATACCAGAAGATCCCAAGCTTTTCAGGCATCACAACAAGCTACGGCTCTGTTTCAAGGACTTCTGCAAGAAGTAGGCCTGATCCCGCCCATTAGAGCCCCTCCAACCCCCATCATGGCTCTCTGCCCACTTTACCCCCATTCTGGCTCCTGACCCCACCTCAGGGACTCCTTTGCCTCTCTGGTATTGCTTTCTCTTCCGAGTGCCAGTCTCTGAGCACCCTGCATCTGGCCCTCAGGTGCGAGGATGCACTGCGGAAGAACAAGGCCCTGATTGGGCCGGACCAGAAGGAGTACCACCGTGAGCTGGAGCGCAACTACACCCGCCTGCGGGAGGCCCTGCAGCCCCTGCTCACCCAGCGCCTGCCCCAGCTGCTGGCACCAACCACAGCCAGCTTCAGGTGCCTGATCTGGGCTCCCCCCACACCCAGAGAGGGCAAGAGGAGGCAGTCGCAGTTTGGGGGTTGTCGTGCACATCAGCATGTGCACTTGGCTTTGCACACAAGGATGTGACTACTTGGACATGCATACAAATGTACTCTGGGTAGCCATTTTGGATCCTGGTGGGTCAGTTCCCAGACATGCAGCTTCATCTTTCTGAGCCTCAGTTTCTACATCTGTAAAATGGGTATGATATGACATTCTGGTGGGGGGTTTCAGGAGAGAATCTGAATCCACAGGCAGATCAGAATGGATGTGAAAGGAGCAGGGAAGGCTCCAGAAGGAAACTCCAGAAGGAGCTGTGGTGGAGGAGGAGGGAGACGACTGAGTACTGTGGAGTTTCGGGCCCAGTGTCCATGTTGACCCACTCATTCCTCCCCCAGGAACTCCTTGAACAGAGCAAGTTTCCGGAAGGCGGACCTCTGAGCTCATGGTCTGAAACCACACCCAGAGGAACCCGCACCCTGGCCTCAGCTATGTGCCTTTCTGGGAGTCTGTCCGGCCACCCACTGGGGGTGACCACAATGCACGTGGGGCTGGGCCCTCTGTTCCTGTCTGTGCACTGATACTTCTTACCTTTTTTAATTTAAAACTTTTTTATGAGCAGCCTGTGTGGTGTTGTCCCTGGGGGCTGGGTGCACAGTTTGTCCACACACCCTGGTCTTCGACAGACACTGAGCCTATATTGGGTGCCAGAGCCGGAGCAGTGATGACAGACACAAATGCCTGCTCTTATGGGTGGAGAAGGCAACACACAAAATGTCACATATGCACTTGGGGAAGAGTAACATTTATTATTATTTTTAAAGGGACATTTATTAAACCCTTGCTGAGTGCCCAGCCCTGTACTAAAAGGCTCCCAGAAAGACACTGCTCCATTTATGGGTCTTTTTGCCCAAGGCAACTCCAATAGGCCCCTGCCTCATTGTTAGTGAGTCTCCTCAGCAGTGATGTCAGGCACACTCTTAACCCCATGTTACAGATGGAGAAACTGAGTCACTGAGCACTTAAAGGCATGGTGGGGCAGGGACTGGAGCAAAGTCTGGCTGGCCAGGGAGTCCAGGCCTTAAGCATGGCCTGTGCAGCCTTGAACTGACCCATTCCCCTCCCCGCCTCTCCGCGGTCACGCCACTGTACCAGGCCTGCGCTGGGCCACTTCCAGCCCTGCGCTCCCGCGGGGGGAGGGGTGACCTGCCGCCACAGCGCCCGCCCTCCGCGCCCTCCGTGATCCATTGCCAGGCCAGTCCCGCCCCTGCGGCGGCCCAGCTGCAGCAGGCGGGGCGGGACAGCTATGGGGGGCCCTGTCCCGGGGACTCGGAGAGGGGAAGTTAGGGGACAAGGCCGGACACCCCCACGCGCGCACACACACCTGTTGTCCAGGTGTGATCTTGGCTTCAGGACCTCATCTCACGCTGCCCTCCCCGCAAGCGACTGGGGGCGGGGCCGGCCCTGAGGGGCGGGGTCACACGGGCGGGGCGGGGCTACAGCTCGGGGGCCGGAGGCCGGGCGGCGGCGCGCGGAGGACGCACGGGCGGCGGGACGCTGGGACGGCATCGGCCGGAGCGCGGGAGGCGAGTAGGACCCGGGGTCTGGTCGGGGTTCGAGTGTGGATCGGGGTTTGAGCGTGGTCCCTACCCCACCCCCAACTCCGGGCGTGACCTCTCAGGTCTCGACCAGGCGCTGCCTGCAACTCCACCATCTCAGCCCAAACTTGACGGACTTTTGAGTGTCTCGGTCTCCTGGTCTCTGCATCGTTCTCATCTTTAACTTCTGTCCCTGCTTCTTTCCCGCAAGCCTGTCCTCCTTTTCCATTTGTATCTCTTGTCCTGCCCCTCCGCCCCATCACTGCCTCCCCTCTGTCCCTATTCTCCACCTCCTCCCCCTCTCTACCTATTCTCTTGCTCTCATTCCCTTCGCCCTGGTCGGCCAGGCCGGAGCCAGGCCCCAGGCCCCAGGCGGCGGAAAGGCGACCGGGCGTCCGGCTGGGCTGGGCCTTGCCCTGGCGGCTGGGCCGGTGTGGGGAGTAACAGCTGTTTGCCATTAGCCGGGGTCCCCGCAGGCCCCGCCCCTCCCTACACGGGTGGGGTTCCCCTCACCCCCAACTTTGGGGCGGAGAGAGGAGGGAAGACCCCAGAGACATTCAGGCGGGTCTGCGAGGGGAGCTCTTAGGGAGACCCTGTCGGACATTCGGGCCCACCCTGATGACCCTGAGCTCCTTCCTTGAGCCCCCTACCTTTTCTCCTCTTTCAGTGTCCCAACTTTGTCTCCATCTTGTGTCCCCTCCCTGGCCCCCGCGGGTTCCACAGAAGGAGAGGGGCCTCAACCCTAGACATGTCCACCTCCAATCTACTTTCTCCACCTGGAGTCACCTGACCCCACTGAGGATGGTCAGATGGCTGGAGACTCCCAGACCTCAGTGTCTGTCTTGGAAATGGGTAGAGGGGTGTGAAGTGGGGGAATCTGCTAGGCTTAGGTTCCCATCCAGAACCAGCCACTTCCCTGTCCAGTGACCCTGGGCAAGTCACTGCGCATTTTGGTGTCCCAAGATCCCCCATCTGGTTGTGTTGTCAGGTACCGGATCATTATTGTGGTTATTACTATTGCTATTCACCCTGTCCCTGTCCACCTGCAGGGGCCCCCACAGTCTATTCCAATCCTGCTCCCTGCCTCCAGGCTCAGGTCCCCAGACATCATTTTTAACCTGGTTGTGCAGGGGGCAAGTCTCCAAGCAGGTGGAGACTACCCGGATCTACTTTTGGACCATGTGTTCCAGGCATTGCAAGACTGAGAAGTGAGGAGAGAGACGTGGAGAGACAGAGAGAGAGAAGTAGAGAGAGAGAGACACAGAGAGACATGGAGACAGGCAAAGCAAGACGCTAAGCAAGAGACACGTGGGGTGTGAGAGAAGGAACGGCTCGGCAGCCCCACCTTCATGCTCGGCAGGTGCCCCACCTGGCCCATCCTCCCAGGTACCCACAGCTCTGGCACCCACAGGCCAGAAAGGGTCCTCCCTGGTGGTGGGATGGGCTGGGCCTCTGAAGCAGGGTAGCTGGAAGTCAGACAGCAGGAGGGACTGGCTAAGCTCAGGCGGAGTGTTTGGGATGAAAGGACCCTGGCTGGACTCCAGGGTTGGGTGGCTGAATTAGTGAGAGGCCTTGATTGTCCCTCCCTTTCACAGCCTCCAGGCGCCCCCTCTTACTTCCTTCTCTCACCCCCATGACTTCCCGGGCCGCCTAGCTCCTGGGCACCCCCCTCCCCAGCCGGACATGTGGGGGGGGGGGGGGCCAGGAAGTTCTCGTGTAGCCCGGCAGTGAAACTGTTTATTTTTAGAGAAAATTGTTTCCATAAAGGGGAAAGGCTTTGCTCCTCACTGCCTCCCCACGATTTTCCCTACCCCTTCTACCCCAGTTGCCCTGACCCAGTTTTGTTTTGGGGTCCCCTACCCTAAGCTGTAGCTCTCTTTTTGTCTCTGGGTCTTCTCCGATCCTTGCAAGACAGCCATCCCCTGTTAGCACCCCAGCCCCTGCCCACATCAGTCCCCATCTGTCCCAATAGCCAGCGCCTGGCCTGGGCTGAGGGAAGTGGGGTGCACGAAGGATGGGGCCTGTAGAGCTTGGGGCCCCTGGCCTGGGAGCCTTGTGGAGGCAGGGCTGTGAGAACAGCTGGAGCTTTTCCAGGGACTGGACAGATGTGCAGGCAGGCTGTGAAGTTTGGTTTCTTTGTTCTAGGCCGCAGGGGGGGCCCCCTTCCCCCTCTACAACTTGGCTGGGTTTGCGCCTATGAGAGGGTCCTTACTTGAAGATCAGGGGTGTTGGGGAGGGTAGCTGTGGAGGGTGGTAGTCACATTTCCTCTCCCCCACCTGCAGACCCTCCTGACTCCTGTCTCCATTTCGTCCTCTCCCCAGGTAAGCCTCAGCCTGTGCTGAAGGCAGTCTGACTCAGGGCCTCCCAGTGACTCTTGAGGAGCATCTGCAGAGGGGAGGATGGCCCAAGTCCTGCACGTGCCAGCCCCCTTTCCAGGTCAGACCTCTGGGGAGGAAGAGGGCCCTGCCCAGGGCTTGGAGGGCAAGTGGTGGGTAGATGGACCTGTCCTGGAGGCCTGAGTGGGGGAGAGGGACCTGGAGCTGGGGGGAAGATAGGGCCCTACCTGTGATGGGGGTGGTGGTGCCGGGATTGAGGGTGGAACACAGCCCTCCCTGAGGGCCTGAACAGAGACAATTTGGGTCTGCACTGGAGGGTCTGAGAGGGAGGCCCCGCCCTGGGGGGGGCGGTGGAGCAGGCTGGAGACCCAGTTGAGGGCCCAGTGGGATCACATCCGTTGGGCAAATAAATCTTGAATGCCCCTGCCCCATCAGTCACTCCCCCACTCCCACCCAAGACACCAGTGATCAGAGGTACTAGCATCTCTCCCTCCCCAGGGACCTCAGGCCCGGCCTCCCCTCCGGGCTTCCCTGCCAAGGAGACGGACCCTCCTTACTCCGTGGAGACGCCCTATGGCTACCGCCTGGACCTGGACTTTCTCAAGTATGTGGACGATATTGAGAAGGGCCATACGCTGCGGCGCGTGGCTGTGCAGCGCCGGCCTCGCCTCGGCTCGCTACCTCGCGGCCCTGGCTCCTGGTGGACCTCCACCGAGTCGCTCTGCTCTAACGCCAGTGGGGACAGCCGCCACTCTGCCTACTCCTACTGTGGCCGCGGCTTCTACCCGCAGTATGGCGCCCTGGAGGCCCGCGGCGGCTTCAATCCTCGGGTGGAACGCACCCTGCTGGACGCCAGGCGTCGCCTCGAGGATCAGGCGGCTGCGCCCACCGGCCTGGGCTCCCTGGCCCCCAGTGCAGCCAGCTCCACCAACTCGCTGGTGGGTGTGGGGTTGCCGCCCCCGACGCCACGGGGCTCAGGAATGTCCACGCCAGTGCCACCTAGCGCCGGGCACCTGGCCCATGTTCGGGAGCAGATGGCGGGTGCCCTGAGGAAGCTGCGGCAGCTGGAGGAGCAGGTGAAACTGATCCCTGTGCTCCAGGTGAAGCTGTCCGTGCTACAGGAGGAGAAGCGGCAACTCACGGTGCAGCTCAAGAGCCAGAAATTCCTGGGCCATACGTCAGGGTCCCGGGGCCGCAGTGAGCTCTGCCTTGACCTCCCCGAGGCTCCTGAGGACCCAGTAACACTGGAGACCCGGAGCGTGGGCACCTGGGTTCGTGAGCGGGACTTGGGTGTGCCTGACGGGGAGGTGGCCCTTGCTGCCAAGGTCGCGGTGTTGGAAACCCAGCTCAAGAAGGCGCTCCAGGAGCTGCAGGCAGCTCAGGCCCGACAGGCTGGCTCCCAGCTCGGCCCCCAGCCCAACCCCCAACCCCAGGCCTGGCCACCGACAGACAGCCCAGTTCGTGTGGACACCGTCAGGGTGGTAGAGGGGCCTCGAGAGGTGGAAGTGGCAGCCAGCACAGCCGCCGGGGCCCCTGCACAGCGGGCCCAGAGTCTGGAGCCCTATGGGGCAGGGCTGCGGGCCCTGGCGACCTCTGGAGGAACCGAGAGCCGCACTATGTTCCGAAGCCATGAAGTGGTGGAGACAGTGCTGCCCTCACCCACGGCACCCACTGGCAGCATCCATTTGGTGAAGAAGATCAGCATCACGGAGCGAAACTGCGATGGGGCAGCAGGTGAGTCGCAACGGGCAGGGGAGGACAGGGGAGGGCTCCCCTTTCGTCATCTAAACAGCAAGGTCCAGCCCCAGCCCTGCCTTCCACCAGACAGAGCACTCCCCATCTCGGAGTCTCTGTCTCTTCATCTGCAAAAAGGGGGCAAAATTGTGCCACCGACGCAGTGCTGTAGGGAATCATGCTGGAAAATTGGGTGTCCATTAAATGAATGTTCTCATGTCTAGTACATCATAAGTGTCCAGAAAACAGAACGTTTTGCGGGGAGAGGATCCCCAAGGCTGTTGGTTTGCTGAACAAAACACCCTCCCTGTTTATTCAGTAAGTGGCAGGAACCAATCTCAGACCGGTTTAAGCAATGAAAAAGAAATGTGTTGTTCATGTAATTTAGGGATAGCTTCAGGCATAGCTGGATCCTGGTGCTCTGGAATCTCTAACTTTCTTTTTCTCTGTGCACCGTGGAAGCTTCTCTCTCAGCCCAGCAAAGGTGGCCCCACTACTGTGGGGATCAGTGCTTGCAGCTCTGAAAAGGGAGCCCCCCCAGTCCAAGTATTGCCAATAAAAATCCCATGGGGGACAGTCATTGGCTGGCTTGGGCCATGTGCCCAATGCTTATTTAATCACTGTGTCCCTCACTGCCTAGCCCCTGGGGTGAAGGAGCCCCACCCAGCTCCTGTGTCCAAGTCCTGACCGTGCTCCCTGGGGAAGTGCTGACTCCTCGTGCCCAGAAAGGGGATGTGGGATGTGCAGAATGACAGCTGCCCCACCACTGCCACCCAAAGGGCACTGGCGAAGCTGCCAGAATGATTCATAATAATAACAGCTGTTCTTTATCAGACGCCAGCCTGGTGCTGGGTGCTATGCTAAGTGTTTCACCCACAGAGGAGCTAAAGGCAAGGAGCTATGTAGCCAGGCAGCCTAGGTTGAAATTCCACTTCTTGCCATGTGTCCCCAAGTGAGCACCTTCTCTCTGGGCCTCAGCCTCCCCATCTGTGAAGTGCCATAATGACGGTCCCCACCTGTAGGGTGCTTGTGAATTAGCACACACAGTAAGTACTTAATCAGCGCTTGTTTCTGTGTCTGCTGACGATTTTCAGGTCAACTCCGTTTATAGCTGGGGAAAGTGGGGCTTGGGGAGAAGCTGCACGTACCCTGTGCCACACAGCCAGGAAGTGTCCGAACCAGGATCTAAGCCGAAGTTGGCCTGAACCTGCAGCAGGGCTCAGAGATGGGGCCCAGGTTCTCACCCCAGCCTCAAATCTAAGGTGCCTAGAGCCTCGTGGAGGGACTGAGGGCACAGCTGGAGGGTGGGGACCCACCTGTGTTTTCTTGCTTTTCCATGTTGTTCCTGGCCAGCTCTGGGCACCACCCCTCTGTTCTGTATCTATTCCAAACATCCAGCCCTGCAACCCTGGCCTCCAGCCAGGGGCCCTGCCTGGCCCAGCCTCGGGATCTCTGAGAGGCAGCCTCCATTCCAGACGTGCCTCCCAGGGCAGCCATGGGGCTTCCCGCTTTCAGGACACACAGACATAGCGATGTCCCCACCCTAGGCCAGCTGCCTCCCCAACAGTTCTTCCTTGTGTCTCACTTAATTCCATCTTGCTGTAGCCAGCCCCAATGTGCTAATTTATTTCAATGTCTGCTCATTCAGCAAATGTTTATAGAGTGCCTATTATGTACCAAACTCTTCTAGGCACTGGGAACGTAGCAGTGCACAAACAGGACAAAAAGCCCCTGCAATAAACAAGTAAAACACCACAGTAAATAAGTTAAAAAATATAATTTCAGGGAATATGTGTTTGAAGCAGATATATATTCGATGGGATGGTGGCCTGATGTCAAATTTGGTTTCCCTGCTCCCTAACTCTTTGTCCTTGAGCAATTTATTTAACCTCTCTGCTTCTCATTTGCAAATTGGGGGTCCTGACATCTCAGTGTCACCAGAACAATGTGAGGCTTAAATGTGTCAATTCGTAATAAGAGTTCAGCGTGGCGCCAGACACATAGTGGGTGGTCAAGGGTTAGCTGTGGGCTCTGGACCACAATGTGAAAGGAAAGGAGCAGCCAGGTGGCAAAGATATGGGAAGAAGAATGTTCTGGGAGGGGGGCACAGCAGAGGGGCACGCCCTGAGGTGATGGCAGGCGTGGGTGCCTCCACGGTGTTAAACAAACTGGGATTGGAGGGGGCCGGCAAAGCAAGATGCAGGATAGCCTGAGCACCAGGGGTGGGTCCTGCCAGGTTCGCAGACTGGGGAAAAGCAATGTAGGAAATAAAGTGAAATAGCAGGAGGACTTGACAAGCGTTTGGACCATGTATTTACTTAGGTGAGTCAGCCAGATGCTTGGGTCAGAGAGGGCTTCCTAGAGGAGGAGGCAAGGAGGAACCCAGCCTCTGCTGTGTGGAATTTGCTCACTGTGGTTGAAGGGGAGGGACGGTGAGTGGCAGCCTTCCCCTCAGGCTGGGAAAGGCGGGTAGGGCTACACGAGGCCCGGAGAACCCCACAGTCCTATCCCCAGCCTGGCAAAGTCATCACAGACCGGTCAGCGGAAGGAGGGGCAGCAAGGCCCTTGTATCCCTGGGGCCTCTCCAAGGCTTAGGAACTTCCTCTGCGCTTGTTCGAAACCTGTTGCTGTGAGAGCAATTCCTGCTCTTCATGGAAGCTTTGGGAAGCACAGAAAAATCTAGAATGCAAAATGAAACCCCATAAACCTACCACCACCAAAACACAGCTGCCACCAGCACTTCTGCTTCTTTCCTTCCGCGTTTCTTAACACAGAAAATAATATGTGTTTTTCAACTCTGGCAACACCGGAGCTGGTGGAATTTGTCATTTCTCTTTATTTTAAAAGCATTTAGGCAGCCTTGCTGTAGACCAAGGCATTATTTGACTCTTTTCATATTTTCATTCATTTAAAGCCCCAGCACCTCTATGAGGTGGGGTGTTGCTTTTAATCCCCATGATATAGATGAAGAAACTGAGGCACAGGCGGGTTAAGGGATTTGCCCACAGTTCTCAAAGTCAAGATTTATAATTCCTTTGATTTTGATTTAACATTATCCCAGGGACATTTTCTCATGTTATTAAGAATTCTTGGGATGTGCTATTTATTTTCGAACAGCCACATCATTCTTTACACTCATGGGCGCCATGTGGACATCCTTAAAGGACCCTCCTTGTCCAGTGATCTATTTTTTCAGCATAGGTTTCTGAAAGGGCATTTTTGAGGACCTCGGTGTCTGCTACCGAATTGCTTTATGCCCCCGTGGCTTTAATTCCCTCCCAGCATTGGGTGTGCGTGGCTGGGTAATTTACATTTTTAACAATTTCTTTGATTTTATTTATTTATTTTTAGAGAGGAGGGAGAAAGAGAGGGAGAGAAACATCGATAACATCGATGGGCTGTCTCTTGCACGCCTCCAACTGGGGACCTGGCCTGCAACCCAGGCTCGTGCCCTGACTGGGAATCGAACTAGCAGCCTTTCAGTTCACAGGCTGGCACTCAATCCATTGAGCCACACCAGCCAGGGCTGACAGTTTTGTTTGGACTTAGGGCCCCAAACCTGAGTTAATGACATTTCTTCTGCCATGGTAACCAAACTGCTATTGTTTTAACTTTACCTTTATTTCACCTACTTCTTACCCTCAATGATGAGGACCAGTAAGTATTTTCAGCTTCGAGGGCCATATGATCTCCGTTGCAGTGACTCAGTTCTGCTTAGTTCTTTCCCCATCCTCCAGCTTTATTAAGGCATATTACATACAAAAAATGTAGATTTTTAATGCATACCTTTTGATGAGCTTGCAGCCTCAATTCTGCCTTTGTAGCATGAAAGCAGACATAAACAATGTAGGCATTAATGAACAAGCGTGACTCTGTGCCAAGAAAACTTCATGTGTCAACACTGAAATGTCAGTTTCATATAATTTCCATGTGTCCCAGATAGAATCCTTCTTTTAATTGTTTTTCCAACCATTTAAAAATGTAAAAGCTGCCCTCAAGCCATAGTTGGCCAATGTCTGCCCTATGTCAGTCACTCACACCCATCATTGATTTCCATCCCCACCCCACGTAGGATCATTCCTGGCAACCCACCTTCCAGAAGCTTATTTAGACATTTGAGTGTCCTTGAAAAGCATGCCCTGTGCATGTTTAATTTCCTAAAATGGCATTGTGCTTCAGAAAAAAAACATTTTTTCCTCCATGCACACTATTTTTGAACTTTCCTGACGTTTATAAATCTAGCTCATCACTTCTAATGCCCTAGTGTGTGCCCCACTTTTCCTCTCCGATCCCCCTCTTGGTGGGTCCCCGGGCTGCTTCCAACTCCTGACCACTGCGAACAGGGCTGGGACCACCCTCTCCTGTTCCCTCCCGTGGCTTCACTGGGCCACAGGACAGGCACAGCTTCCGAAGTTCCGTCTGGTCCTCTCTGGAAAAGCTGTCCTGCGCACACTCCCACCAGGCACACTCGGTCTGAGAGGCCCATTTCCCCACATTCCCACCAACGTACAGTTTTATGTCTGTTCGAGTGGTTTGTCCATCTGCTAGTACAAAGTGGCGTCTCCTTGTTTTCATTTGCATTTCTTTGGTTTCTGATGAGGCTGGGCATCACCATATATGTTTGATAAGATTCCTCTGTGGCTCGATTTTTTGTTGCCTTTGTCCTTTTTTCTTTGATTGTTTTTGAGAAGTTCCTGGCATGTCCCAGAAGAGGGGTTGTGGAACTGGGGCCTGTGGGCCAAATCCAGCCTGATACCTGTTTTTATATGGCTCACAGGCTAAGGATGGTTTTTATGTTTTTAAATGGTTGAACAAATATGAAATGAAGAGTAATGTTTTGTGACGTGAGCAGAATTATATGAAATTAAAGTCGATAAGAACACAGCCGTGCCTATTCATTTACATACCATATAGAGCTGCTTTTACACTATTTCGACTGAGACCTTATGGCCTATATAGCAAAATAGTTACTGTCTGGTCCTTTAGAGAAAAAGTGCGTTGATTTTTTTTTAACATTTTATTTATTATAAAATGGGAGAGAGTGGATGGGAGGGAGAAAGTGAAGGAGAGAAACATCAGTGTGTGGTTGCCTCTTGTGTGCCCCTTGCTGGGGACCTGGCCTGCAACCAGGCATGTGCCCTGACTGGGAATCGAACTGTGACCCTTTGGTTTGCAGGTCTGTGCTCAATCCACTGAGCTACACCAGCCAGGCTATTTATTTATTTATAGAGAGAGGAAGGGAGGGAGAGAGGGAGAAAAACATTAATGCGTAGTTGCCTCTCCTGTCCCCTGTACTGGGAACCTGGCCTGCAACCCAGGCATGTGCCCTGACTGGGAATCAAACCTGCGACCCTTTGGTTCACAGGCCTGCACTCAGTCCACTGAGCCACATCCACCAGGGCAAAGTTTGTTGACTCTTGTTCTAGAAGATCATCACTTGCCTAGTCTATATTCTGTTAATTAACTTTGTGAGTCTTTGGTATTTTTACTGTTGATTTGTTTTTATCAAATTGAAATCTTAAAGTCAAGTATAGTTAAACTCATTGTATTTTTAAAAATTTTTTTCCGCCCTGGCTGGCATAGCTCAGTGGATTGAGCTCGGGCTGCGAACCAGGCATCGCAGGTTCGATTCCCAGTCAGGGCACATGCCTGGGTTGCAGGCCATGTCCCCCAGCAACCGCACATTGATGTTTCTCTCTCTCTCCCTCTCCCTTCCCTCTCTAAAGATAAATAAATAAAATCTTAAAAAAATATTTTTTTTCCGTTTTGATTGAGGTATAATTGACATATAACATTGTATTAGTTTCAGGTGTGCAAATTAATGATTTGATATATGTATATATCTCAAAATGCTTACCACAGTAAGTTTTGTTAGCATCTATCCCCTCACAGAGTTACAGTTGTTTTTTCTTGTGATGAGGACGTTTAAGATCTACTCTCTTAGCAGCTTTCAAACGCACAGCACAGTATGTTGAGCTGGAGCCACCACGCTGCACATCACACCCCGGGACTGATTTATCTTAAACCTGGAAGTACGTGCCTTTCGACCCCCTTCACGCGTTCCCTGCCCCCACCCCTGGCGACTGCTGGTCTGCTCTCTGTATCTGAGTTCAGTTTTATTAGATCCCACAAATAAGGGAGATCCCTTGTATTTTTCATATATGGTCTGTGTTTTGAGGAATTTTTTTTTGTATTTGCAGTTTCATTTGTTGAGATTTTCTTTTCCCATTACAGCTGTCATTTAATGTTATATTAGTTTCAGGTGTTCCGAGTAGTGGTTGGACATGGAGGAATCTTTGAAGGAATCTGTCCCCTTCCTGAGGCCCCTGATATTCTACAGTTTCTTCCTGTGGCTTTGCAGTTGTGCCTCCATGTCATTCCTTCCGAGTTTATCTTCTGTGTGAGGCCTGGGGTAGGGTTCCAGCTGGGCTTTTTTTTCTCGGCTAGATAATCTGCTTTTCCAGCGCCACACTGCGGAGCCCACCCTTGCCCACTGGTCTGTGGAAACTGCTCTGTCTTCCCTCCGGTTCCCTGAGAGGCTCACGCTCCTCCGTTCCTTTGGCCTGTCTGCTCCGCTCTCCTAACAACACCCCGCTGCTGGGCGGCTCTGGCTTCAGAACATGTTTTACGCTCCTGGGCTGGGTTCCCCGTCTCTGTCCATTGTCGTAAAATTGTCTGAATTAGTCATGGATTCTAGTTTTTCCATATAAACTTTGCTATCAGTTTGCCCCATCCCCCAGTGAAATAATAGCAATTAACTATCATCCTTTTTATGACTGTTATTGTTATTTTAGCATTGTAGTGTCTGACCTTGACCTCACACTGGAAGGAGCCACCCAAGCTTTTGGAGGCAGTGCCTGCTTTGCCCTGGGGGCAGAGTGGGCCAGGTGCTACTCCATTTGATGTTTTTCATTAAAAAAAAAAATGTGCTGAAACACATACAACATAAAATCTGCTATCGGCCATTTTTAAGTGTCCAGATCAGCAGCATTCAGCAGCCACATTTTTTGTGCAGCCACCGTCATCACCCATCCCCAAACTTTTCCATCTTCCCGACTGAACCTCTGTCCCAGGGAACACTGACCCCCCTCCCCCAGCCCCTGGCTCCCCCCATTTGGCTTTCTGTTTCTGTGGATCTGGCTGCTCTAGGGACCTCCTGTACATGGGATCACACAGTATTTATCCTTTTGTGCCTGGTTTATGTCACTCAGCAAAGTAGCTTTGCCTGATCTTTTGAGCACCCCCCCAGGTGTTCAAATCCGGGGCATGAGTGTGGGGCCCACACGGGGACTGTGAACTGGCCATCTGCCTCCTGACTTGTTTCGCTTGGCCGCATACTGTTCTTGTTTGTTTCATGTGAATTTTTTGAAAAGATTTTCTTTAAAAAAATCAGAGGTTGACGTAAAAACCAGCTCTGGAATGGGCCCAGCCCGAGCCACGCCCTGGGCTGGAGTGCTGTCAGCGTGTTTGTGGCCAAGTGTCTCTCTTTCCTCTGTGCTCGTCCCAAGTATTTACTCCCTGTTCTTGAGCTGAGTGCTGCCCAGGGACTTGAGGAAGTAGTTGCTGTGTATGTCAAGAACAGTTTTCACTGTTAAACAGAATTCAGATGAATTGCTCTTTGGAGTCCATGGCCAGTGGCAGGAAGGGGACTTCCTGGGGAAGTGGTGACACGGAAGCCACGCGTGGCCTGGGGGGGGCCCAAACTGTTCCAAGGCTTGGCAGCCACTCAGTGGCGACTGGGCTTTTGTTCCTTGTCCAGGCTGGTGACCTGGGGCTGGAGCTCCCTGCCAGCTGCATCGCGGATGGACGGTGGGCACCCTCAGGGCCTGCTGCCTGCAAAGTCACCTTTGTCCTTAGACCAAGCTAGGTGGGTTTTCTAAAAAGTTGTGATAACTTCCCATTTTAGTCATTTTAAAGTGGCCTGTTCAGCGGCAGTCAGTACATTCACCTGCTGTGCAGCTGTGGCCACCGCCCGCCCCCAAAACTGTTTCATTGTCCCAAATGGAAACTCTACCTGGTGGGGTTTTAATTGACATTTTCCAATAGTTCTGTTCTTTCCTTTTTCTTTGTAGTACAGTAACACCTGCTGAAAATTAAGTAAAGGAGGAAAAAAGGTGCTCTGGCTGGTGTGGCTCAGTGGCTTGAGTACCAGCCCAAGAACCATAGGGTCGCAGGTTTGATTCCCAGTCAGGGCACATGCCTGTGTTGCAGGCCAGGTCCCCAGTAGGGGTCATGTGAGAAGCAACCACACACTGATGTTTCTCTCCCTCCCTCTCTTCCTACAGCATAATCCTGCTTTAAAAAATCATAATATTAAGTATCATCAAAATATAGTTTATAATTCTCTTGAATGAACAGATGCTTCTTTTTTAAAAAAAATCATTGGTTGATTTTAGAGAGAAAGAGGAAGGAAGAGAGAACAAAAAAGGGACATTGACTTGCTGTCCCACATAATTATGTATTCATTTGTTGATTCTTGTATGTACCCTGACCAGGGAGAGATCAAACCACACACAGCTTTGGCGTATCTGAGATGATGCTCTACCCAGCTTAGCTGCCAAGCCAGGGTTTAGCAGATGCTTCCTGTGCACTCTTGAAGTCCAGGCATTGCTCCGAGCTCTTCATCCCACCTTGCTGTCTCTAGCCTGCACGAGATGCCAGGAAGCAGGAGTGCCATGCTCCTGAGGCACTGAGAGGTTAAATGAATTACCTGAGGTCCCATAGCTCGTTCCTAGCAGACGTGATTTCCTGCAGTGACCACCAGACTCAGCTGTGAACAAGCCCGGTTTCCAGACAACACTCAGCATGTTGTTGGAGAGGCGTGAGCCAGCATTGTGAGGTCACCGGGTCTTCCTGTCCCTGACCGGCACGGAGCGGGCAACAAACCAGGGTGGGAATCAGATTTTGCTGCTCAGTCGCTGGGCAACCCTCTGGTGCCTCAGTTTGCTCGTGTGTAATAATCCAACTTCTCCTCATGGGCTGGAGAGATTTGATGAAGTCATGTAAGAATTAGCCCTCAGAGCCCCTGACTCCGGGAGACAGTTACCATCACTGGTTTTGCTTTGCTTTTGCTACCTACAGTGAGTGCCTCTTTCCTGTGCCTTCAGGTCTCTCCCAGGCTCCTGCAGAGTCATCCTTGTCACCCCCAGGGCCTGTGGCAGCCTCCCTGGCACAGCCCAAGAAGAATGCAGGCTGGGTGCCCGCTGGCGACACTACCAACAGAGAGCCCACTGGGCAAGCAGCCCCACGTGAGTCAGAGGAGGCCAGAAGTGGAGGTAAGTGGGGGGTGGCTGCCAAGAGGGATGCAGCACTGGAGGCCCGGGCATGGGTCTGGCTTGAGGATACCCTGGTGACACCACCCCTCCCCTCAGGTGGGCTCCAGGAGGGCGTGCAGTCCACCATGAAGCGGAAAGAGGAGCCTGCAGAGCCCGAGGACCACCAGCAGTGCGTGGGGGTCAATGGAGGGTGAGAGGAGCCCCCACCCCACTCCCCAGCTTCCACACCCCTGTTTGTTCCAAGAACGTACCAGGGACCTGGTCTAAGCCCCTCACTTTGATTCATTCATTTAACTTAAGCACAATAGACAGATGAAGAAACTGAGGCACAGCGAGGCTGAGTGCCTCGCTGGAGCTCAGCTGGTGATCAGCAGTGGACCTTGGCGCCCTGGCTGCAGAGCCAGTGCTGTGAGCACTGCACTGCATTGCCCCCTGGAAGGTGCCAGACTCAGCTCCCTGCCCTGATGAAGCGGCCAGGCCTCAGGCCCTGGTGGGCGGTTTCGGCAAGGTGGTCGGAGCAATGATTAATGGGGACACTCAGGCCGTGTATGACCTGGGGGAGGCGTGGATGCCTGCCAGGAAGTCCCTGAAGGAGGTGCATATGTGCAGGACAGCAGGAGCTAGCAAAGGGAAGAGGGGCGTGAGGGGGCTCTGCTGCTGGGGACCATAGTCCAGATA
>PVIA01005592.1:100618-112520 GCA_004024845.1 Tonatia bakeri
AGTCCAGATAAAGGCTCAGAGGTGAGAGGAAGCAGGATGGCATGGCACCTGGAATGCCAGGTGACTTAGACTTCATCCACATGAAGCAAGAAGCATGAGGGTCCGGTTTGAGGTGGGGTGAGAGTCTGAATCAGTGACACCTGTGTAGGCAGCAAAGCATGTGAGAAGAATCGAAGGGTAGAAGGGAAAAGCAGCAACCCCCCCCCCCGCCCCCAGTGTGATCCCAGGCACAGCTAGTGTTTACTCAGCACTTACTCTGTGCCAGGTGCCATAAGCCACATTCCTGCAGACCTGTGAGGTTCATACTGACATTATCCCCATTTAACGGATGAGGAAACCGAGGTCCAGTAATCATGCCCTGTGCCCCTCCTCCCCAACCCCCATCCCACCTACAGCATCTCTCCCACGCTGCCCATCCCTTTCCCCAGGTGTGAGTCCTCATCCGAGGACTCCAGCACAGCAGAGAACTTCTCGGACAATGAGAGCACAGAGAACGAGGCCCCAGAGCCCAAGGCCAGGGTGTTGAGTGTGGCCGAAGCTCCCCAACTCAGGCCCATGGGGACAACAGTGACCAAGAACAGCCGGGAGGAGTGCCAATTGTCTCGGGAGTCTCAGCACGTGCCCACAGCTGAGGGGGCATCGGGATCAAATGTGGAGGAGGAGATCCGGTCAGTTGTCTATATGGGAGGCAGGGCCAGGGTTGTGTATGGGATAACCTCAAATCCCATCATCCAAACCTTTTGCATGAACATCCCATCAGTCATGCACACCTTAGTCTAAATTAGCAGAGACCTTTCTCCTTCTGAGTATCTTGAAGGTCTAGAGACTTTGTGGAAGGGCCTAGTGGGGGCAGTTTGAGTTATTGGGTTAAGATTTAGGGGGCAGGTAAAGTCCTTAAGCTACACACATTTGGGGGACATTTTTGCCCCAGCTGTTCATTCTATTTATTCCTTCTTGTCCTTGATGAAAAATCTGACATTGGGAAAAGATGTTCCATCTGTTCTAACCACATGAAGTAAACCACTAGCCTGTGTGTCCACTTTCTCTTGTAGTCTGTTCCTCATATCTGCCCCATGGGGTATATAGTATTACAAAAATTTGTTCCTGGGGAAAGGGGCCTCTGAGGCTCCACCACTCAACTCAGGTGAGCCCTGGCAGGCCCGAGTGAGGGCCACAGTGGAGCCCACTGAGGCCCTCTCGGAGTGCTGCAGCCAGGTATGGGAAGTCGGGGAAACCAGAGGGCTGAAATAAACCACCCCTCCCTGGCAGGATGGAGCTGAGCCCTGACCTCATCTCAGCCTGCCTGGCCCTGGAAAAGTACCTGGACAACCCCAACGCCCTCACCGAGCGGGAGCTGGTACGGCAGGGCCCTGGGGCTCAGAGGGTCTCCTTCCCCTGCACCCTGCTTTTCCTCATCTGCAGTGCGTCCCTGTGCAAGCCCTAGTCGGGGCCAGGGCTGTGGGGAGGGGCCCAAGGATGACTACCCGCAGGCAAACCTGGTTTCGGTTCTGGTCCTTCTGGGGCTCGAGGGACGGGACTGCCCTAGTTCCCTGTCCCAGTGTCCACACTTGCTTTTGAAAGCCATATCCAGGATGGATATGTCTGGCAGATCTTGGATTACAGTGTCTACACCTCCCTCTAGGGTCCTTGTCTGGGGTGGGGATACACTTTACTCCAGGCGCCTGTCTGGGTGGGGTGCCCACACTCCCTCTTCAAGGCTGGGGTTTAGGATAGGGGTGTCCACACTCCCCTCCTGCGACTTAGCCCCCGAGAGGGTGGGCTACGAGCCACCCTCACACCCTCTCTTCTCCGACCTGCGTCTAGAAAGTGGCCTACACCACGGTGCTGCAGGAGTGGCTGCGTCTGGCCTGCCGCAGCGATGCCCACCCTGAGCTTGTGCGGCGCCACCTGATCACGTTCCGGGCCATGTCGTCACGGCTGCTGGACTACGTGGTCAACATCGCCGACAGCAACGGCAACACCGCGCTGCACTATTCCGTGTCGCACGCCAACTTCCCGGTGGTGCGGCAGCTGCTGGACAGCGGTAGGCCCAGCCAGGCCGGGCGAGGGGCCCAGGGGCACGGGCCAGCTGCCTCCTCAGTTTGATGGTCTGATGGGGGAGACATGGCCTTTCCAGTCTAGTGGAGGAGACGCCACCCTCCCAGTCTGATTGGGGAGATGCGAGCCCTCCCTACGGCCCCAGAATTCTGGAAAGGGCAGCCATGGTCTTGGGGAAAACACACAGCCCTTCACCATCCACACGGACACCTGCGTGATGCAGTCACGCCTACAGAACCCTAGGCTGCAGGATGGGCAGTCTGGGGCTTGGCGGGATCATGTGGTTCCCCGTTCAACAGGAAAATACTTTCCTTTCCCTGCTCTGCCTGGGAAGACGCAGATCCTAGTCTGATGGAGGAGGCGGAGCCTGCAGTCTGACGGAGGGGACTTAGGCCATATGAAGGGGACTGGCTGTTCAGATTGATGAGGGAGCACAGCTCCTACTCTCAGCCCTAAATGTGGGTGGCAGTGTCAGGGCCCCATTCTGATGGAGGAGTGGAATGGCTCCACTTATGAATGGAGTGGGCCCATTCAGAGGAGCCACACACCCCCAGGGTGTCAGAGTGGGGACGGACACCCTGTGGCAGAGGGAGGTCCTCAGTCTGAGAGAAGGGAGGAATCAGCCATACCCAGACCGATGGAGGAGATGTGATGCCCAGGGCTTATTACAGGAGAGTGAAGCAAAGCTGTCAATCTGATAGCAGAGATGTGGCCTGGCCTGCACCTGCGCCAGCATGGTCTGAGGGCTCGTGTCCCCCCCACTCCCCTCCCCGCAGGTGTCTGCAAGGTGGACAAGCAGAACCGTGCTGGCTACAGCCCCATCATGCTCACGGCCCTGGCCACCCTGAAGAACCAGGATGACATGGAGACTCTGCTGCAGCTCTTACGGCTTGGAGACGTCAATGCCAAAGCCAGCCAGGTACGGGCCCCTGGAGCTACAAACGTGGGCAGTCCTTCCATTTACTCAGTCCTGGCTGTGCGCCCAGCCCAAACACGATCTCATTCCACGCCCAGGGGAGAATCCCCACTCCACAGGCAAGGACACTAAGGCTCAGAGGAGCAGAGTCATTTCCTCAAGGTCAGATTAGGTGTGTGGGGGGGGTTCCAATCGAGGAGTTCTAGCTCCAGAGTTCCATTCTTATGAGCGGCCCTTCAGGCTGTCTCTGATGCAGGACCTTCTGGTGGAAATGGGGAGGGGCTGGGAGAGGATGTGGGGACCCTTTGTTAACTCGACACTGTCCCACACGCCGCTTGGTAATTCACTGGGCAGCAAGTGGGTGCTGGGGCTCAAACGGTGGGTGAGCAGGCGCAGTCCCCACACTCCTGAAGCTTACTTGCCAGCTGGGGGCTCCGGGAGCCGCCAGCATTTCAGGCAGCCTGAGGCTCACAGTGCAGTTGGGCCCGGGCTGCAGGAAGCTACAGAGGCGACAGCACGGAGGGAGGGGATGGCAAGGGCAGAAACACAGCGAGGAAGGAAGTGGGGCTATGCAGAGACCCTGCTTGCCTTCCTTACAATGTCATTGTGTTAAGTAAAAATAATTTTTTCGTGATTTACTTTTTTTAATTGAGGTGAAATTCACATAACACTAATCTTTTTAAAGTGCACAATTCAGTGCCTTTTAGCACATTTCCAGTGGTATGCATCCGGCCCCTGTGTCTGCTTCCAGAACATACCCATCCCCACTAAATTTAGGAAACCCTGCACCCGTGAGCAGTCACTCCCCACCCCTCCCCCAGCCCCTGGCAGCCACCAGTCTGCTTTCTGCCTCCATGCACTTCCCTGCTGTGGGTATTTCATGTGAGTGGAGTCCAGGAGCGTGTGTCCTTGGCATCTGTCTTCTTTCACTGAGCATAGTGTCTTCACGGCTCATCCATGGTGTGGTATGCATTAGTCCTTCGCTGGTTTTAAGGCTGAATAACGTTCTGTAGTATGGATTTACCAGCTGGTCTATCTGTTCATCTACTGGTGAACACTGATTTAATTTTTAGTGAGGTTCAACTGACATACAGAACAGTATACAAATCTTAGCTTGATGAATTTGGATGTATGTTTACACCTGTGAGTTAGGCACTTGCTTTAGGTAGGGTGGGGGGTGGAGAGGCAAGTGGCTTCTCCCCAAGGAGGAGACGCGGATGCTGAGCCCTGAGGGGCGTGAATGAGGCAGCAGTCGGGGAGGGGCCAGTGAGTTGGAAGGCCCGGCGTGTAGGGAGGACAGTCTGAGATGCAGAAGTAGGCCAGCGAGGGGCAGTGCTGTGGGCATCAGACCACTCAGGAACCACGAGAGGTCCCCAAGCCACGGTGACGTGGCTTGGGGCCTGCGCAGTTCACGAGCCGTCCCTTGCCCTGGCAGGCCGGGCAGACGGCCCTGATGCTGGCGGTCAGCCACGGCCGGGTGGGCGTGGTCAAAGCCCTGCTGGCTTGCGAGGCAGACGTCAACGTGCAGGACGATGACGGCTCCACAGCCCTCATGTGCGCCTGCGAGCACGGCCACAAGGAGATCACAGGGCTGCTGTTGGCGGTGCCCAGCTGCGACATCTCACTCACTGACCGCGTGAGTCCACACTCAGGTGCCCCTCGGGGAGGGCGGGAGCCCAGTGCCGGGTGTTGCTATGGCAATGATGCTTTACAGGACGGGAGCACGGCTCTGATGGTGGCCTTGGACGCAGGGCAGAGTGAGATTGCATCCATGCTGTACTCCCGCATGAACATCAAGTGCTCCGTGAGTGTCAGCCCGCGCAGGGCAGGGGCTGGGGGCTCTGGGGGGGCAGTCGTCCATGGACAGCTGGCGGTGTACGGGTCCCGAGCCAGGGACTTACCGGTCAGCTGCTTGTTGAACCTTCGTGGTGCCCCCGAGGAAATGAGTCACAGAGAGCTGAGACGACATGGTCTCGGTCGGCCTGACAGTACTTGAACCCGGATCTTTCTGGTTGCAGATGCATGCTCCTAGTCACCACTGACTCATGTGAGAAATATTTGCAGAGCACCGACTGTCTCTGGCCCTGCTCTCGGCCCTGGCTGTCACAGCACTGAGCAAAACAGAAGTCTCTGCCCTCGCAGAGCAGACATTCTAATAAAAGACAAAATGAGCAGATTATTGTGTCATAGCCAGAGGATGGTGAGTGCTAGGAAGAAATATAAAACAAGATGTGAGAGACAGTGAGTGACAGATGAGGCAGTGACATTTGAGCCAACACTTGAGGAAGCGCAGGTGCAAGTTCTGTGGCTCTGCAGGCAGAAGGAAGGAACAGTGCAAAGGCCCTGAGGCAGGCGCATTCCCCGTGTGTCTGAGGGAGGAGATGAGGGCAGGGAGGTGCCGCCACAGATCACGCGGGGCCTTGTGGGCCACAGCGAGGGCTTTGGCATTTACTTAAAGTCTGTGAGCATATTAAAGGTCTTGAGAAGTCTCACTGTAATGAAACCTCATCTGTCTGGGTTTAACCCAGTGTTTCTCTTATTTGACTACAGAAATCTGGGTTTTGAAAAAACCTTTCCTGTTAGCAAAACACTCTCCGGAAGCATAATAGGAGGACAATATTGGTACTAGCTGTGTCCTAAGTGCCCGACAGAGGAAAGCCCTTCCTTTCTGGTGGGAGAAATAGGGGCACTCCTCGAGGCCTCCAGAGTGACCACCTGGTCTGACAGAGGAGACGGTCCCTGCCAGTCTGACAGGGGACACAGGCCCACTCACCGTAGTTCCTCATGCACGATGGAGGATACAGTATGCTAAGTGCCCGCAGGACGTGATTTCTTGAACCTTCCACCATAACCCAATTTGTTTGCATTAAGTACTACCATTATTTGCATTTTTCAGGTGGGGAAGCTAAGGCTTAGAATGGTTACATCCCTGCCTGGTTCAAGGTCTCACAGCCAGGAAGGGGCAGAGGCCCTGGGGTCCATCTGTCTCCAGACCTGGGCAGGAGCCTTGCCACCCTCCCCTCCTCACCCCCAGCTTACGCTTGCCCTGGCTTCTCCGAGGCACATCTGGGGCCAGGTTCAAGGGGGCACGGCGAGTGTGGACCACAGCAATTCCCCCGACGGTCCGAAAGAGGGAAGGTGGCAGAGTCATATGCCATCCGTCTCCGCCTAGCTCCCAGGTTCTTTTGAGGCTACGAGTGGCTCTGGCTTCAGGATATCTGAGCCTCGGTGGTAGTGCTCAGGGTCACCTGGAGGTCAGCTTTGGACCTCGGTTTCCTCAACTGGAAGATGGGGGCGATGGGGCTGGTGGTGCCGTGTTCTCCAATCTGGGCTGCTGCCCCCAGGGACTGCAGTCTTCCATCTTTGTCTGCCTGGACCACCTCCGTTGCCTCTGCCCTTGGCCCCCCAACCCCTGGCTCCCACTCTTACTGTCCCCTCCAGTCTGCTCTCCCCACAGCAGCCAGAGGTCCCTGTGGACCCCTGAGTCAGAGCACCTCTCTCACAGCCCCCTGTGGCTCCCGCCGGGCCCTGTACAGCTGCCCTCACCTCCACCCCACTGTCCATCCTCTCCCCTTGCTCACTAAGCTCCAAACACACCAGCCAGTCACTCACCACTCTGCTTCAAGGCCTTGGCACTGTCTCTTGCCGCTGCCGAAATGCCCTGCTCTGCCCCCGCAGCTGGCCCCTCAGCATCATCCAGCTCAGACATCTTCCTCCCTGACCACCCGCTGTCCACTCTTGGTCCCTTCCGTCCCTCACCCCTGATGAAAATCCCCCCCTGCATGTATTTATTTGCTGCTTTGAGGCATCTCCCCCACAATGTCACCGCCTTGCGGCCGAGGGGTCCCAGCCTCTGGTTCACTCACCGCAGCCACAGGGCTAGCCAGCGGAGCCGCAGCCTCAGAGGCAAGGATGCCAAACAAGGAATTCTGCTTCTCGTTGCAGTTTGCCCCCATGTCGGATGACGAAAGTCCTGCCTCATCCTCGGCAGAAGAGTAGCCATGAGGGGGAGCCAGAGGCGCCTGCCCTCAAGGGCCACTCAGCCCCGAAGCGAACCGTCCCTCCTCCTTTCTTCCTTGTCCCTGGCCCCTCCCTGGCCAGCCGCCACTCGTACCCACCAAGGCCCAAGTCTCAAAAGCAAGTGGGTTTTTCTTCTGCTTCCTAGGGGGAGTCCCCAACAGTAACAAGACTCCAGCTGAAAGTGGGTTTTTCCCAGTACCCCAGTTCAAAGCAGCCACAGTGCAGACCGAAGCTTCATTCTCATATAAAGTGGCGCCAGTGGCTGCTGCTGGGACGTGGCTCCGTGGGGAGCGCCGAGAACAATCAGCTGGCAGTGATGGATGGAGGCGGGGAGAGGGGAGAATGTTGTGTTTTTGAATTATCGTCGGGGGAGAAGGGAAATCGTATTACTTGTTGCCAGATTTGAAAGTCACTGGAATTGCATATTTTCATTTTAATCGTGAATGTTGTTAAGCACGGGCGGCATCTGGAGTGGCTGAACGCCTCCCTTGCCCCCCACATTTAATTGTCTGGCATATAACACTCTTCGTCCGCTCCCCACAGCAGTTTTCTTGGGGGGAACTTCGGTGTCTTCACAGAACAGATTCTGTCTGTGTCACCTGGAGTAGGAAAACTAGTCTTTTCTGCTTGCTCGCTGCCACTGCCCTTGTCACCCCCATTCAAGTGGCGGGAGGGGCCTCAGGACCCAGCACTGAGGTGTGTGAACTGAGATGTGTGAGCAGTTCATGTCAAGAAGTCACCCCCTAAGCCAGCCCTCCCTTCACAGAGGCCCCAGCAAATATTAATTTTCCTAGAAAATCCCTCAGACCTGGAGACATAGGCAATGAATCTTGTTTGCAAGAGCAGCTGCTGAGTGCCTGGGCTTAGAACCCAGGTTATGGGCCGTCCTTACCCTCCCCAGACTCCAGAATTTCTCTCTTCAAAGGAAAGAAAACAGGCCGAGCGCTTGCTGGCAGAGCATGGGCACTCCAGAAACCCCATGTGTGCGCGATTAAAAGCTGGCTGCCCCTGGAGGGCTCCCAGTGCAAACTTAAAGAGGCAGGGCTTTGCCGAAAACCAAACAAGGGCCAGCTGGGGTTTTTTTAACCTACAGGCTTTCCGGAGCTGCCTGGAGCAGAGCCTGCTGGAAATAGGGCTCGCCAGACACTCACAGTTTCCTTAATGGCCTGTTTTGTCCCCAGAATCTCAACATAGTTCTTTCCTGTTCTTCCCTTTGTGAACCAAAAAAAGAAAAGGGATTGGTTCCAATCCTGAAAAAGTGCCTTTGTGCAGGGGAGCAGGACCCTTAGTTGATAGGCGTCCTGCCCTCTCTGTCCAGCTCTCAGCTCGTTGGCCTCCAGGGTGGGACCAGACCACTGGAGGGCAGATCAGGCCCGAGTGCTCACGCTGGCTTCTCTCCTACAGAAGTGGTTTTCTTGGCCGAATGGAGACTGGCTTGCTTTGATTTTGATTGAAAGGATCCAAATCTTTGTGACTTTGTATCTAAGGCAAAAGAGCTTGGATGGTTAAAGTAGGGAGGCACTCCAGTGTGTGTGTGTGTGTGTGAGAGTGTGTGTGTGTGTGTGTGAGAGAGAGAGTGTGTGTGAGTCGGAGAGAAAGCAAAACCAAAGCTCCCCGAGGATGGCCGCTGGTGTCTGAAGGGAGGCTGCAGCCGTGGGCAGCCTTGGGAAGCAGTACGGACTTGTGTGCCTGGGTATTCTGGCCTGGAGCCGGGGGCAGAGGGTGTTTATTTTAAGGTTCTAGAAATGGCTCGTTGACACACCACCCTCTGCACCGATAAATCCATATTTGTCCGTGTGTTCCCCTCTCTGCTGCTACCCACTGGGCTTGGCGTGGCAGGCCGCGGGAGCTCTGCCTTTGTCCCCCTCCTCTTCTCACGTGTATTCATGGCCTTGTCTTTCCAACCACGGTACGTCTATGCAGACAGTATTACACTTAAGTGAAGTATTCCCTTTTGTAACCGTTTTTTAGAAGGTAAAGGAATTTAATAAAGCTACCTTATGATAATGCCGACATCTATCTGTCTGATCTGTGTCTGATCTTTGTCTGATTCCTCTTTAAGCTTTAAAATGGATACCCTTTTTAGAATTTACCTATTTTGAATTTCAAAGCTACCTACAAAAAAGTGACAAGACAAAAATAAACTCCCTTATGCTCTGTCCTAGACCAGCACTGTCCCATCCTGTGGCCAGCAGACACACGCGGGTATGTCCATCGAAATGTGAACTGATTAACTTGTGCCTGGTGTCACTGGCGGGGGCTGGTGGCTGTGGTACTGGGCTCCAGGGATAGAAAACACTGCTGTTGTGGCAGAAAGTTCTAACAAACACCCGCAGTGAAGACGTCAGACAAAACCTTTGCAGGTTATTTTTTCCTGCTGGCGGAATAATTCAAAGCGACTGTAAAAGGAAAACGCGGACAATGCAAGAATGTTTGCAGGGTGGGGGCGCCGCAGTCCCGCTTAGTGTGAACACCCACCATTGCCAACACTCGGGAGTGTCTCCCGCCAAACCTTTTTCTAACAGGTTGGGTCTTAAAATATGCTGCTGTTTTATTTTTCGAGGGATAGTGTGCATACATTTGATTCACAAGTGAGTACAAAAGTGTGCAGCTCCGCTGCTTTGCACAAACACTCCCTGGGGGCACCGGTGCCAGGACCAGAATGGGGGCCCCTGGCCTGGCCCTGGCCCTGGGCCCGCCCTCTCACTCTGGCAGAGGTAGCTGACGCCCGACTGCTCTCCTGACCTCTCACTGCCTGTTTCACCTCTGGGCTGTTCAACCAGGAGATGATGGGGGGGCTTTCAGAGGGTTTAGGAAATCCCAGGACTTTCAGGCAAAGTTGTGTATTTCTGAGAGGAAGGCTCTGCGCTTGTCAGTTTCAGAAGGGCTTGAGAGAACAAAGGGGCTTTGGGGGAAAAAATTCCTATTGTTTTTCACAAGTAATTGCCCAGGACCATTTTGTCATCTTGGCTAATCTTGTTTAGCTAAGGCTTACAAACTCGTTTCCCACCACTACCCAGTTTCTTGCTTTGATTTTTTTATGCATGTATTTTTAATTGTGGTAAAATACACATAACATTTACCATCTAAACCATTGTTAAGCGTCCAGTGCAGTGGCATTAAGTACATCCACACTGTTGTGCAGCCGCCACCGCCGCCGCCACCACCACCCGTCTCTTCTTCCCAAAACGAAACTCTGTCCCCATTAAACATTAACTCCTCACCCCCCACCGGCACCATTCTGTCTCTGAATTCGCCTGCTCTAGAGACCTCGTATGTGGAATCAGTATTTGTTCTTTCTGTCTGGCTTATTTTACTGAGTGTAATGTCCTTAAGAGTCTTCCATGTTGTAGCACGTGACAGAATTTCCTTCACTTTTAAGCCTGAATAATATTCCATAGTATTCTGTTTATCCATTCATCTGATGGTGGACACCTGGGTTGCTTCTGGCTTTTGACTACTGTCAATAATGCTGGGTGTACAAATGTCTCTTCAAGTTCCAGCTTTCAATTTGGGGGTTATATTCCTAAAAGTGAAATTGCTAAGTCATATAATTCTTTTTAAATTTTTGGAGGAACCACTGTATTGTTTTCCACAGTGACTGTACATTCCTACCAACAGTGCTCAAGGGTTCCACCTTCTGCACATCCTTGTCAACACTTGTTACTTTCTGGGGTTTAATAGTAGCCACTCTACTGCCTGTGAAGTGGTTCTAGCTCTGCTTTTTGGAAGGGACATGAGTGGCCTTTTTTGACCAGAGCATTTTTGTCTGACAGGCCCTAATTGTGCAATCTTGAATGGCTTATCTGTTGAGCACCGGCCCCCACCCCCCAGCTGATAAGAGAGCTATCATTAGCCCCTGGCTTAGAAAGGTTAGGAACTTGCCAAGGTCACAGGTAAATTGCAGAGCCAGAAACTGATCCCAAAGTCTTATCTCCTCTTTATTTCACTCTGCATTGTTAAGTAATCCACCCCACTGCCTTTAGGCACAGAAGGTGAGCCCCTGCCACTAAAGGTCACACAGCTGGTGGTGACGCAGTGTCAGCATCCAGTGCTCAGTCATCTGGAGGATGAGCAACACAGGCCTTGCGCGCTGACTCTGGGGACCTGGCTCCGCTCCTAGACACTAATAATTCTGCAGGAAACAACTCAGGCGTCGTAACTTCTACATCTGCTAGCTGGTTCATGAGACAAAGGCTGGGGAGCTTCTTCTGTTTCTGTTTTTTTTTTTAAGAGTTTTATTTTTATTTTTGGTTGTTTTTTTTTTTTAGAGAGAGGGGAAAGGAGGGAGAACGAGAAGGAGAGAAATATCGATTGGCTGCCTTCTGTATGTGTCCTGACTGGGGACTGAAAATCTGCAGCCGAGGCATGTGCCCTAACCAGGGATCAAACTGGTGACCTTTTAGTTTGCAGGATGACACCCAACCCATGGAGTTACACCAGCTGGGGCTGTGGAGCTTCTTAATCTGAAAATCTGGGGATGGTCTTCTCGGGTCCTAGACTCAAAAGGCACATAAAATCCAGACTTTTTTTTTTTTTTCTCCCCAAGGAAGAACCTCCCTTGGTGCTTTTATCAGGTTTCAAAGGGATCCATGACCCAAGGAAGACTAAATAAATGCATTAGGCCTAAGTGTTAGGGTGGTCGGTGATGCAGGCTGTGAAAGAATTCACGAAGAGAAGAAGGTGCAGAAAGTAGTTTTTTATTCACTCTCCGAGAAAGGAGAGGGGCATAGTGTGGAGAAACATACCAACATTGAGGGGTGGTGGTTTTGAGCTTTTATTGGATAATAATTGAATTAGGATGAGGGGAGTTGCTGTTGTGTGGCCCTGGGGCTGTTGGGGCTGTTGTGATACAGGAGTTTGTTCAGCTTGAGCCATGGTTTGCTCTGTTCTTGCTTTCCAGTAATT